>JANJYP010024902.1:0-22091 GCA_024605115.1 Rastrelliger brachysoma | reverse complement strand
TTTTCACATCTAGGAGCTTCTAGAAAGCTCAGTAAATATGATTTCTTTAAGAAAGAAGGAGAAACAAAGTCTAGGATAATACCTCTCCCAGAGCGTGCCAGTGTGTGATGGGCTTCCTCGGGTAAGCCAACATTTCATTCCAGTGATCTCGTCCAAGACCCTCAGCGTCTGGCCCAGCGTGACACACACCAATCACCTCATTGTGTCCGACCCTGTTAGTGGTAAAACACATATACAGTGGTTATGTGTTCTAGTAATCCTGAAACAGAAACAAAAACACAACTCGGAATGGAAACACACACTGAGGTTATCCAACTTAACAAAAAGTCAACAGAGCTAATCACACACCATTTAAAAGCTCTAATTAGTTGTGATTATCAATCTATGTTTTGGAGAGCTTTCGGTGCACTCATGATTTTGTTATTCAGCTTCCCCAATCTCCCCAATTTTGCTGACTTTTATTTACGAATAGAAGCACACAGCACAGCTNTGTTTTGGAGAGCTTTCGGTGCACTCATGATTTTGTTATTCAACTTCCCCAATCTCCCCAATTTTGCTGACTTTTATTTACGAATAGAAGCACACAGCACAGCACATAATGTAATCACTGTCTAACTCACCGATCATAATCCATCACCATGATGGTCAGGCTGACTTGCTCCACGTTTTCTGGAGGGATGTCAAAGATGATAGCCTCGTTGTACACTGGATTAAGTGTGCTTTTCTTAGTGGTGGTTTTTCGCTTTTTTAACCTCCGTCCTTCACATATCAGGTAAACCTTCACATATGGATCTGGGGGAGACATTTTGACAGTCATTTGTGCGTAGTGAAACTAAGTAAACGGGTTTTGCGAATAAGCTCTACTGACTTATTTTAAAATATTAGCACGTATTATTCGGAGAGAAGGTAACATTTCTAATAATTTGGTGCCTCCCTATGGCTCTTCTCTCCATTTCCATTTTAAGTGGTCACCTGCTGTCTGGTCTCCACTAAGTTTTGATTCATGGCCCAGTTTGTGCTTTTGATGTGAGCCGCATCTTATTTGCTGTCAAGGTTACCTGAAGAGCCTGTGATGTCCATGGCTTTGAGGTTTCTGCATTTGATGACTGTTAGGGTCATTCTCCCTGCTGTGGGGAGGTAGCACAACGAGTACATGATCTCTCCCAGGTCAACACTTTCCTGGAGGGGAAAAGGGACAACAGAATACATTTTATCCATTTAGAAATACTGCGACCACATAACTCGCATCAAAATGTCAAAGCAGAGGACTAAACAGGTTAGTAATTAAAGGAGGGTTGTGTTTCGTCAGCTGGAAAGGAGCATTTAATTGGCATGACTTGGCATGTTGTTGTGTTATTAATCTCCTTCAGGTAGAATTTGTGGCTTTTTTCAGTTTAGTAAATGTTAAGACAAAACTCCTAGAGACTATTAAAACTCAAAAGCATTCAGATACAGCCTTGTGTGCAACTTGCCAGTCACTTGTATGCAATGCTAGTCAAGCGGTGATACTCACAAGATAATTTTGCTGAANGGTTGTGTTTCGTCAGCTGGAAAGGAGCATTTAATTGGCATGTTGTTGTGTTATTAATCTCCTTCAGTTAGAATTTGTGGCTTTTTTTTCAGTTTCGTAAATGTTAAGACAAAACTCCTAGAGACTATTAAAACTCAAAAGCATTCAGATACAGCCTTGTGTGCAACTTGCCAGTCACTTGTATGCAATGCTAGTCAGGCGGTGATACTCACAAGATAATTTTGCTGAAAACCACATGACACCAAGATAAGTGAACTGAAGTTAAACTCTTATGTTATCTTGCCATTTCACCAAGATGGGGTTTGTTTTGGAAGTGTTGTAGAGAGTCTGACAGCGTGATAGAGAAGATCTATCATAGTGTGTTTTCAGTAGTTATGTTACTGAGATTTGCACAGCAGCATATAAAGATAGTTCGTAACACTGCATGGGTGTTTATAAAAGCACATGCACGCATAATCATTTTAAAACTCCTGGAAGTCTGGATGCATCCAACACTTAATCTCAAATTTTAGTCCACAGAGTTTTAAAAACTAATAAAGCTTCCCTCAGGTTTATGTATGCAGTAGGAGGTTTGCAGTTTAATCTACGGTATGGCCTGCATGTTGAGGATAAGGAGTAAAAATCATCGAAGAAGACTACCCAGACCAACATATGGACAGACTGCATTTAATTTAGACTGGCAAATAATATAAGTGCTTTTGATTAACGCTGGTATATTTGACTTGATAAATGAGAGACCATGCATTATAGTTTAATATTTTCTTCCATAGCTTTAGCTTGACTCTTTGAGGAAGCTGGATGAATTTTAAACCAAAACCAACCAAAAAAAATTAAAATGTATAAGATAAGATATAACCTAAACATCACTTGAAAGCAGCTATCTGTGTTTGATATTGTTTGTTGAGCCCCTGCTTACAGGTTATATATAAAATACAACACAAAAAATATAAATCTCAAGCTAGAATTGGATTTACATAAACAAAAAGTCTTGCTCAATAAGAAATAATGTTGATATCTTTGTGATTTTTTTTCTTGCTCACAAAAAAAAAAAAAAATCACCATGTTTAAAGTAACAACGTGGCCTGGACAACATGGTCATAAAATTCTTGCAACAAGTGTTATGTACAATGTAACCTTGCTTTCTACAATAACCACAAAGCATCAGTGTGCATGTCAGAAGCCCAGTGAGGTGAAGACTAGAGGTAATAAAAATTGATGTTGTTAAAAAACCACAATGCATTATCCTTTTTATATATGCAGATAAACAAATAAACTTTGACAATCCCAATTTAGAGTGCTTTTAAGAAAGACATACATAAAAAAAAGCAGCATTTCTCATCAGTCAGCAATAAAAAAAACACAATTAAACCTTCCTGAAGAAATGGAAAATAACCTCCTAGAAGTACTAATTTAGTCTGCAGAAGCTAATGTGATCCTGAAGACAATAGCTCAGTGTTTCTAAGATTGAAAACAGCAATGAATCAAGCTGAGGCTCTTGAGTAAACTGTGATAAGTGTTAATGTAGGAGTAAACTGCATTCTGCTGTATGTCGCCATGTTTTTATATCACCATGAAAAGTTCACATGAAGAAATATGTTCTACATTACACGATAATGTATTATTTCTGCAAATACTAAGAACACATTGCTGCTGTCAAATAAAACAATTCATATATCTGACAACTGGGTAATTTTATCCCCTGCTATATTTATGTCTGTAGTGTAACCAGCAATTTCTGGAAAATGTGTGTGTGTGGGAGTCTGGCTGATTAAATGCATTTCCCAAAGCATTTGAATTATGCAATGTGTTCCACCTGCCACTTTTAAGAAGCCATGTTGATGAATTCAACAGTGATTCAAACAATATTTTATGGTCAGACCTTTATAAAAAAAAAGTAGTTTTCATTCACTAACAGTTTTTCTTCAGTTACAGTAGTTGGGTGTAATAATGCTCTCATAACAATATTCAATAACGGTTCAATAATTTTTTGAGAATTTTGGAGGTGTGCTAGTGTGAATGCCAACTCACCGTAGTTGCTGCCTGAATATCCTTCCACACCACTGCCTCCCTGGAAAGGTCAGAGAGTTCAAAGAGGTTGTCGACAACCACCTCGCCAATCATATCGTGGCTGGTGAAGCGGTCAAAGTCGTAGACGCTGAAGTGCAGCTTGCGGTTGCAAATCTCATCGTACACCACGGGGAAACAGAAGGTCTCGTCAAACATGGGGTTCAAATTCTTGCGGTGGACACGCGTCTGGAACTTCTTCTTCCTCTCAGGCAGCAGGTAGATCTTCACATATGGGTCAGAAGTGCCTGTGAAGTCTTTGGCAGGCAGGTCTAAGGCCTTAAGGATTCTCACCACCAAAGCTTGCTCCTCGTAGTCGTACCTTAACGAGAAGCTGAGCTTTCCACAAGTCTCCACGGGTTCTTTGGCCTCGTCCTCTGAGTCCACAGACTTCTGCTTGTAGAGTTCGGGTTTTATTCTTCCGATGCTTACTGTAGAAGACTGTCGAAGGGGAACTGTGTCCATGCTAAAGTCAATGCTGGTGACATTCATCTGACGAGGCAAGTGGCGCCGGAATGAATTGTGCCTGTTGAAAAGGGTAGAGGGCATCTAGTAAATGTCTCAAGTGTCCATGTTATGCATGAGTGACTTTGTTATTATGAGGGGTGCTAATGGTTTGTCAGGAGAGGGGTGCATCTACAAAGCATGATGCATAATAATGTGGTGCTCATGTAACATGTTTTGACATATTATAGTTTGGTAGAGTAGCATACAATGCTCTTTGGTTGGTCTTTAGAGGCATAACAATCATATTTAGAAGTGTGTAGAGAATGATTTTGAACAGTCACTACCAAATTAACAATCCAAATAGGCTGCAGCTCCCCCTACAGGGCAAAATAAACATACTGCAACTTTCGGTATACTATGAGTATCATAAAAAAATACGTGGCAACAAAATGATAGCCTAAAATGTTCACATTAACTTACCAATCATTGTGTGCCAATATAAGGTATAATTGGCTTTAAATCAAAACAAATTTAATGTTATGAACAACACGAGGACACTTAAAATCTAACAAAGTTGTTGCTGAATACATTTGGTTCCACCCTGAAAGTATGAGGCTGTAAAATTACAAGTCAGATATTTTTTATTTGATTTATGCCACCACTGACCATGGATCTCCAAACCTCAGATGTATTCTTCTATACAAACTACCTGAATGCTGCAAATTTCTATGAAGTTGACATCTCTTGGAGAAAAACCACATTTGTGTTTGACTCGCTAGTCTTGTCACCTAGCAACTAGCCCTCCTCCTTTCTGACAGTAAGACAATCACAGCGATCTGTCAGCCATGGCACAAATGATATGGCGCAGGAAGCACAGCTGGAAATTAAATACTACACTCAAGTATTGGAAACAGCACAGACTGCTAAGTGTTGTCTAGAGCAGAAATATAAATAAAACACATTGAATACTAACTGAAATGACAATGGCAATACTTATTAGCCGTGTGATATCAACTTTTAATTCTCTTTAAGCCGTTACACACACACACACAAAGCCCACAAGCGGCGACTACAAATCCACTTGTAACACCAGAAATAAAACCCTTATAACTGTATAATCAGCTTGTTTTATTACTCCACTGACTTTCACCAATGAGGAAATGTTAGTTCAATGACATCTTCCTCTGTCTTCTTCTCCATGAACTTTTTTTTTTTTTGCAGTTTTCTAAAAAACTGATGCTAATTTAAAACAACTAAATGGTAGATAAAATGAGAGTTCTTATTCTTGATGATCAATGAATCATAACATCATTTACAAGCAAAAACTTGTACTTTTGCCTTGTTTTACATATTAATAAATTAAATATCTTTTGAACTATTAGTCCTATAAGCCACTTAAAGATGTCACATTGGGCTCTAGGCTATTGGACTTTTTTTTAATTTGCTATTCACCAAACTAATTGAGACAGAATAATGGATGAAAAATAATTAAAAAAAATAAAAAATAATAAATAATACGATACAAATAATGGTTACTTTTAGCCCAACTTTGGCCCATTAGTGCACACAGCTAATAGGAAGCACATTATTAATAAACCTCAAAAACAAGACAACGCAGCAGTAGACAGAACTGAGTTGAAAATATCTTGTTGTTATATCTACCTCATTTGTTGTTGCAGCTTCATTAAGCTACATACCTCTCAAAACAGTATTAGTCTTGAAATACTATTTGCTCCTCAGCTAAGACTTGATTTCATGTTGTAGGTGTTTTTGGCTTTTTTCATTCAAAAAGGGAATAATCAGTACAAAATTATGAATCACTGTCATAAAAGTAGGTGGGAGGATTGAGAAAGTAGGTGTTGTAATCTTTAACCTGGCATTACTACATCTTTGGTGGGTGTTTAATGCATGAAAACCTCAATATAATATAATATAATTAATGAGCTAAACGATAAATAAAAGCAAGTGTCAATAGCGGCTCCCTCTGAGAGACTGAGCACAGCTGCCTGGTGCTGCTCGCTAGAAACCAACCTTCCACCATGACAGCTCCAACCCCACAGCAATTCTAATTATGGATCCTCTACTTTAAACACAGTCCTGGAAAACAAAGAGAAGCAAGAGCTGATTGTTTAATTACTAAGGTTGCTTCCTGCCGTTACCATGGCAGCTTCACTCACACATAGAAGTGATTATAGGGTTTGAACTGAGGCAAAGAGACATGCCATAGCCCTGGCTGATTAGCCTACAGGAGTTTTTTTGTTTTTTTTTTCTCTCTGGCCAGTAAAAGCAAGAGACACATAATTCAACACGTGCAACAGCGTTTCAAGGTCACCGGCTAGGCCCTGTTGCTCTGCGTGACATGTGCCAAACTACCTCGAGGACAGTGGCCACACACTGTCACGAACTGTCAGGACAGTTTTTGCATAATGTGAGCTCAAAAATTCTACCATTCAACTTTATTTGTAAGGGACAGATACATGTGTATGAATAGTTACTGTGCTCTCAGGGGCAGATTTGAGGAGGGGGGTGTGTGTGACTGGTGTGAGTTCATACAGAGTACCTGGAGGAAGAGGTTGGCTCAGTGGTCTGCCTCTGGATTTTCGCCTGCTGGCTGAGTTTCTCACTCAGGGCTGTCTGGACCTCGGCAGGGATGTCTGGGGATGTCTGGCTGATCTTCATGGCCGCCTCCAGGAGCTTGACAGAGCTCCGTCCATTCACCTTCACCTCTGGCGGGTACTTCTTTTCCACCTCTGCCACTTTACACTCATTGACCAGCGGGGAGTTGGGTGGCGGCGCCTCTGGGAAACCGACATGCAGGCCATTTTCGGTGTGGGCTGAGAGAGCCTTACTTCTCCAAATGGGCCAGCACAGCTTCCAAAAGACAAAGAGAGAGACTACCAACAGGGCGAGGCCACAGAAACCCACGACCACAGCAAGGAGACTAATAGAGATGTCTACATGTAACCATGGAGAGAACCATAAAGGAAGACGGAGAAGGAAACACATAAAAAAAAAGGAAAGGAGAAGCAAGCGAGGGACAAATACGACAGACAAACATGCAAGGGAGAAAGAGAAAAAAGGAGAGAAAGCAAGCTGTAAGAAAGAGGGGGCAGCATATGCACCTGTTTGATAAAGCAGGACAGTATAAAGTCATAGAGAACCTCAGTCTTGGAGCCACAGCATCAAGAAAATCACATGCTCACTGCCTGAGGAGGGAAAATAATTTGGAGCCCCCATCTGTTCTTGTCATGTCCTATTCTACCTGATATTTAAATAGAAAGCTTACTCGGATTGAACAAATAAAGCAAGGAAGATTTATTAATGCAGCTTTTACAAACAATAATTGATTAATCAAATTGATATTGAATGAATGTTCAACATGTAGAGAGTGAAAGAAATATTTTCCTCGGTGTTGCCACCTCTGTCGTTTTTCCACCTGTTGCTATTTTATCAGTCTGGACTGAGCTGCAGCAAGATGCCTAACAGGTAACAGGGGAAACACTTTGATAGCAGTTAAACACGCTAAAAAGCACTCAACGAAACAATGAAATAAAGTTTAAAAAAAAAAACAAACAAACTCAGAGCTGAAGTTTTTTCACATTTTTCCAGTTGCTGCAACCACTCAATTTCAAGGGAAAAGAGAAAGTGACTAATTAAGGGAATAAGGGAAAGAAAATAATGACTTTATTGCATTTACCTGCGTGACCTTTACCTGGTATGTTGCTCTCCAGAGGAAATATATCCGAACATTTTTCCCGGTCTACATGCCCCGTAAGACAAAGTTCCGTAATAATTTGGAGAGCCCTTTGGCACAAGGTGATGCTGTCCTCTGTCCGGACACTCATGTCTCTCCTGTTAAGCCATTGGACGCCGGAAGAGCCGGGAGGGCGGCGGTTCATTTGGGCACCTTTTTATGCGCCGCAGAGTGCAGCCTGTCCACGGGAGACAGTGGGGATGAGCGCTGCGTCCTGGTCCATATCCAGCGCGCAACGAGAAGCGAGTGGCCAGACGCGCTCCCTGCGTTTGAATAACAGGCGGCTGGGCGCTGGAGTCCAACCCTCACTGCACCCAATAGCGATGCACACCACTTTGAGAGTGAGTGAGCTAGAGAGAGTGAGTCCTGCTGGTTGATTGGTTGTGGTAATGATTACTTTTTTTCTCCTAATGACTACAGAGTTCCCCACGAGGCACAGGCGACTTGTCTATGTCTCCGCCCTCAGTGCAACACATGCTGGTTAGTACCACCAACAGGTTTTTGTTCCCTGTGACCCTGAAGAAAGTAGCCTATAGAATAAGATGGATGGATTGATGGAGTATTTAAATATGCTGAATACTTAATATTACTTTACTTTTTTTTCACTCCACTTGTAAATCCCGACTGACTTTAATTAAAAGATCAATGCTAGAACATTTGGTTCTCCACGTGGAGCCACGTGAGTACAGCTGCTTCACTGTTTCCCTGTGACAGGCTTTTAACAGGCGTCATAGAAGGAAAAAAAAGTTACAATTTGGAGTTTTTAAAAATGCATACAGGTGTCACACATCTACATATAGAGTAGGTTTATGATATGTTTGTATATCGTATGTGCGATTCATGCTCTTAAAATGTCACATATAAACAAACGTGCACATATCCTTTTGTGAGAGTATGTTATACATCGCTCAAGGATGTAGTTGGGGGACAGTTGAAAGTTTTACTGAAAAGTGTTAGTCATGCTGTAAAGTTGAAAAAGTCATCTTCAATACAACTCTTAAAAGAAATAAAGTGGATGAACAGGTTGAGCAGCTGGTTTTATTTAAAAGTCAAGGACAGCTGTATCTCTAAATGAATAATTATTAAGTCTGAAAATGAAAATCACAAGGTATCACTCTGAAATCAGTTTTTAAAAAAGCAATTAAATCTTTTGACACACTTGAGGCTGATACTGAGTGATGGCTGAAAACTCAAACAACTCTTCATCTTTCATAGTTGAATGTCTTTCTTTTTGGATCCTATAACCACAAAGATATGTATATAATCAAAGAATCATTCTTAATTAATACACGGATATCTGTTATAAAAATAAAAATGGAACCTAATATAATTTTAGTCGCATAGCAAATTGGCTGAACATTGCTTATGTAGTTATTTTAAGTAACTTTTAAAAATGAAAGAAGGTGGATGAGAGGAAAAAAAGTTGATGAGAGGATGTGTTGACACCATGCAGTCGACATTATTACTTCCACTGCAGCAGCACAGTCCTTACCCAGCCTAATTTCACTGGTTATTTATACTAGTTTCCTAACCCTACATGCCAATGGGGGTAGTAGAGGGGTGGGCACAAACCTGTAGCCAGGGGAAACTGGCAAAGGGAGAATAACAACAACCGCAATGAAAGAGTGGCAAATATGGGTGAAGGTGATTCTGAATTTTGGTGCCATGGTTACTGCCTCTTTTTGAAGGATAGATGTCAACACTGGAAATGAACCAGAACAGGAAAGAAAATACTTATTGTCACAAACCATTTACAATCTCATACATTGTTAGTGTGGTAATTGAAATTGTTACAGCAGTATATCAACAAATGTGTTTGGTTAATATTAATACTTGTTTGGATACTGAACATCTCTTTTTTAATTTTATTTAGCTTAAAAAAAAGAACATTCACAACTGACCGAATGAAAATAGAAATTCCATGGTTTGTGTTTCTAAATAAAGCATACCTATTAAGTGATTTACATATATCTTAGGGATCTAAGAATACTTTTCTAAAATGAATCCACAGCCAGGAGCTTTCATCTCCTGTGGATTCATTTTAATTGGCTCACTTCATATTTACAGTATAAGTGCTACCTCCAACATTACTGTCTTTGAAAGAAAAATATTTGATTGAAAAGCTTTTATACAACAAAAACCTTTATTATTAGACTCTATAGGGAAAGCAGTTGTGGACAGTCTATCACTTTAGTCCAGACTTAAATATGTCCATTGTGTTTTGATTATTATGTACTAAAGTTAAATCCTAATGGCTGTGGTGACTGCCCTAATTTTTTTGTTGTTCCACTATGAGGGTGCCATTGTGTGACATACTTTTGTCTCCCTTGTTTGGTAAAACACTCAACATATGCTTCGTAGGCTCCATCGTAGTCTACTCTGTATCTACTGTCATGGCTGTAAATCAGTGAATGAACTATTTTAAGCAACACACAACCCTTGTAAAATGATTAATCTCACTATTAGAATTTGGTCCATTTGGTCTGTAAACATTTGGAGAGTATAGAAGAGCCAAGTGATTAAATAATTTGATGTTAGGATAGAGCTAACCTGTCAGTGCAACCCTGTAGTCTGCTCAATACAGCATGTGTTGTATGCATTCATCCAGCTAGATTTAAAAACTCTGTTTACTGTGAAATACAGAGACATTCATCTGGCAGTGATGGGCTATATTAGCATTGTGTGAGCTTGTTTGGCAAGGACTCGAATGGTACAGACCTTCATTTATATGTAAAAATTCCCAACGGCAGGTTTGATCTGAACTGAAGCCACAGAAAAATAAATGATCTAAAAGCCCAAAATGATGATTACCTGTTTTTTTTCAAAATCTCTGTTATTTACATTATTTTAAATGCAGCCATCATTATACTTGGAGTTAGAAAAGATTCAGTAGTACGGGACTAAACAACTGTAGAATTTTAACTTCTTTCAAGTTGTTAGTTTATATACTCATCCAAATCTCACATCAGCTGTATTAATTTTATATGCAAAGCAGACATACTGGAGCCCAACTACGCAATCCGTTCCAAAAAGCCACTTTATGAACGGGTGCTACACAAATGATAAAATTTGCAGGTCCTCTCAGATGAGTGATGTGCCCAATACTGTCTCAAGTCATGATGCCAAGCCCAGAAAGCTGTTTGGCAGACCTCCAGCATTGGGAATTAACCAATAAAAGGGCAAAATAATCAAGTGCTGCACTGAATTGGAGTTGGCTCTGCAGAGTCACTATTCACTATCATGCAACTGATATAAGCAAATGAATGCATAGAGCCAGCAGTTTGGCATTGCATACTACAATGTAATCATTTAATTGGAATATGCTGTTTATCAGGGGGACAATTAAAACATGCTCTACTGCTTGGAAACGCCTTTTGGCTGCTTCCAGACATAGATAACTTCAATATTCATACATGACATTATGCCAAACATTACATCAACCTTTTATCTCCTGCTTTTGTGTGTTTAACACAATTGGTGCATCTCTAGCCTCTAGAGTTTTTCATTTCCCATGGCAGTTTATTCCCAAGCTCAAATCTCCTGACATGAGGGACGTGAATCAAAAGGGGCCGTCTCCTAGACAACAGTACATACTGATTGTCAGTAAACTGTCTGCAAGAGTGCCTCTGCCTCTGACTTAATGTCCTCTGTTTATGTGTAGAGTAACATTGTGGAGAGAAATAAAGAGCATTTGTGCTGAGGCCGAGCCAGCTGTAAAAATCAACTCCACTTTAAAAAGCATTTGAACAGAAGTTATAGGTTACTAATTGGTAGGAGGAAGCGTTGGATGATGAAAGGTTAGTGTGTGATTATGTTAATGCAAACTTGTTAACACACATTGTATTGCCCTGTTGGTATTTTCATTAAGCTCTGAAGCAAAATTTTTGAACACCAACTGTGCCTCTTTGCAATGTGAATTAGTAGTCAAGACTGATTTATAATTGCTTCTCAAATTTGCTGGACAATAATCACATATAAAACTTTTTGTCTTTATATTGAAAATGTGATTAGAAAATCTGCACAGTGAAACACAGGAAACATGAATATGCATTTAAGATATGCTTTCAATGTGCGAGGATAATCCCAAAAGACTACAGATCCGATCTTTAACATCCACTGTCAATGGAGCAGTTTGTGCATTTTGTGAGAAAAACTGTCAAAGAAAAGGTTGCATCTCTATTGCTAAACTTTGGTTGTGTTTATTTCTGTTAGGTCGAAGCAGGACAACGTTTGAGAATGTCAAATGTCACAGTAAATGTCAGTGGAGTGGCCACCAAGACGGCAGTGTGAAAGTGTTCATATCTCTGACAGAGGATACAATGTTCAGTTTATTTTATCCACACTAGAGCTGTTTCTATAATTCATATCAAGCAGAGTAAATCAGATGAGAAAAGCTATTTCACATCAAGTATTCCGACATCAGTAGGAAACTTTGTGGCACTAACAAATCACCTTTACATCACTATTAGAAAATTGTTTATCACTTTCTGTATTATGATGTTGAAATTTCAAAGCAGGCAACCAAGGAGCCCCGTGGCAATAGACATGCTTCAAGAACATGGTCTGTTACATCTGCTGACATTAAGGGAGCCTGCGTGTGAAGAATGATTTTGTCATTAACATTCATGAGCGTTGGAACATGGATGGCTTCCAACACGCTGCGCTGCTGCCTAAAACAAAACACAGCCAGACAATACTGAGATTACAGCTGTAATTGATTATTTTGGAGACATTGAGAACATCATCAGATATGTGAATGCATCAGCAGCTACAACTTGGGGAAGGGAGACAGTCGTCTGTGAATTTCAAGTGTCACAAAAAGACACTGAAGGTATAAGTTGAGTGTGATCATCACTTAGTAGCAGGTTTCAGTTTTTCTTGACTTGCTGCCCTTTCCCAGCCACAGAATGCAGGATGTGTGAGGCTGGATCAATTTGTTGCTTAACAGTTTAATGACACCCCAACTGCCCCTGTCGCACACTCCTAAAAAGACTGTTTTGTGTTAATTATTCTCACAACACTTGAAGCTGCTGGATCTGGTATTTGTTGCCTTTGAGTGCCATTTGGCAGATTTAAAAGCCTCGGCAACATGACAGGCATTAATTTCTTATGTTTACACCCAAGAGAGTGCAGCCACCATGCTGAATGTATTCTTCAAATGAGCTGGACACTGAGCTGTTTAAATACAAAATAATTGATGGAATAGTCTAAAGCAAATAGTGCAAAGAGGAAAATGAAAATATTTTATTTACTCATGTCAAAAAAGCTTTGGACTTTTTTATTTTTTAATCTTCTTCCACTCCACAGGGCATTTCTCATTGGGAAAGTGACAAATATATATACTAAGATGCCAGGGTGCTCATTAAATTTGTTTAATTTGTTTTTACATTTCCTGTTCGTAACAAGTGGATAGCTCCTGGTGTAAAAAGTGAAGCCAATGTGGAAATGCATTTTTTTCTAATGGCCAGCAGGGGGTGACTTCACAGGTTGCAAACAGATTCAGACTGTAAAAAAATATGAACATAGCACCCATCACCCATTGGTTTGGGGAGTCTGATTTGAAGCTCATCCTATTGGTGAGTGGATCTTGGATTTTTGCGGGTGTGTACCAGTGCCTACTTTCCATATTTGGAGCAGTGAGAGAGCCACGCCCCCAGAATTTTAAGCCTTAGTAACACTAAAATGGCTGTGGTAGAAAAAATTCAAATTCAAAGTAAAATTGATGATAAAGCAGGGTATGCTTATTGGGAGGGGCTACCTTGTGATGGACAAGCTGCTCCCACAGTATAAGCAACCTGTGAGTTTTATTTCAAGTTTTTAGTCACTTAAAAAAGTCTTGCTTGGTTATACTAAAAGATTGTTTAAGAAGCTTGTTACTGTACCTCCACCCTTTTGTCCAAATATGTTCAGGCTTTAAAAGTCAAAGGTGATGACCAACAATGTTTTCTACTCCAGTTTCTGTTAGTTGAGACCGTGATGTTGCTTTGTAGGAAGTGTCGTGTGATTTTGAACCGTCTAAGTGTTTTAAAATAGCGTGTTGTGTGCGTCACTCAGAAAGTGCCCTGCCCGCCACCGTTCTGGTAGTCCCTAAGCCTCCAAACGCAAAAAAACTACAAATATGCATTATTCTGAAGAGCCTGAGATAAAGGTAATTTTATATTTTATATAAAGTTTGACTGATATCCATGAGGGGGAAAAGTCTATAATGTAATATGGCGCGTGTATCACTGTAAGCTCACAGCTCATATAAATGAACCAACACACATTTCCCCAATTATATAGAAAAGTCGACTGAAATATGCACATTCATTCGACAGCAAACCTTTGAAGAGAAAAGTCTATTTTGTGGTTAACCCGCTAAAAAGACATCTTTCATTGCCCTCATGCAGCAGGTTTGATTTAATCATGGATTTGCTAATGGCTCTGCGGTTTAATTAGGCCATTTAAAGGTTAACTGCCGGGTCTGCGCCCATATCCACAATGTCTTTCACATCTTTCACTACTGTGCTCCCCTCTGCAGCTGTTCCTATCAGCTCCACCTATGACTATGGAAAAGCAGATATGGTGCCCATTTTCCCAGTATAATTTTTGATATAAATAATGAGTGTTCCCTGGCATGCATTCACGCCATGTCGCCTTGCACATTAATGCCTACAGACTTGTTTTTCACAGCAGGCACCCGCATTTGTTCTCGCACTTTATCGCACACCCAACATCTAACAGAGAATGCAATTAAATTATTTTATCGGAAAAAAATACACCTTTTAAAATCAAGCATCTTTTTCTTCTTTGTATGATAATTTATCAACTACCTACATATCTTGTTTTAAACCCTGTAAATATGTATCTGCAATCATTTATACTCCATGTGATGTTTTCATGTTTTTCTTTGCACGATTATTTATGTTTGTCTAATATCTGTAACATTAATTTAAAGGTTATTAACTAGGCTTTCTACAGTGTTTGTTCTGCACTTCTGTTAACAACACAATATAAACGCTTTGTGTGTTATATATATGTATATTTATCGTCCTGTGCTTGTTTTCATTGATATTTTTCTGTTTCAAGCTGCATTTGAGGTCATGTTGGTCTGTTTGTGGATCTGTCAGTCCAACAATTATTGCATGCTTTTCAGTTAATGCCATGCAATGACATTCATGTCATGGCATAGTTCCCAGATGATGAATTTGCCTCTGGTGCCATTATGAGGTTGACATTAGTGGTTTTCAGTGAAATGTCTTGACAACTACTGCATGGATTGCCATTAAATTCAGCTCACATATTAAAGTTCCCTTCAGGATAAATTTTAACGACTTCATGTATAGCTCCATTAAATTTTAATTCATCCAAGACTTAAGTTTATGACTTCATACCAGCAAAAGTAATGCCATTCCCTTCAGCCTCAGCTTTGCTTTGTGTTTAGCACTAATTAGAATATATTAGCATGCTCACACGCTAAACTAAGATGATGAACATGTTAAACATCAAAACCTGCTTAACATCAGCATGTTGACATTGTCATTGAGAGCATGACACTGTGCTGACGTTTGCATTTAGCTCAAAGTCCCAATGCAACCACACAGAGCTGTTATAGACTTGTAGGGTTTAGCATTAGATGAAAATTACATTTTCTGACATTTGTGCATGCATGGCGCATCACCCTACCCATGTAGCTTGCTGCTGATTTGCTTGACAGTGTATATTTTACACTTTGTGGTAATGCTATTTTAATTCAGACATCTTTTTAACACCTAGACAGGCACAACTTTGTGCTACATTCTTAATGTATGAAAAGTGCTATATAAATAAAATTTGATTTGATTTGAACATTTAAAGAATATACGTTTAAGGCTAAATCTGGCTCATTTATGGTTGTCAGTCAACCAGTGGGTATAACCCCTGACAAATAAACCAGGAACCTAAAATATAAATATAAATGATCTGGTCTCCTATAGTGGAGGCTATATCAGGGCTGTATATTATGAGCTCATACATGATAAACTTCAGTATGAATTCATGAGGCTTCAATCTTTCCCACTCTTAATCTCTATTTCACTCTGGTGTGCACACACAGACTCTCACCACGGACGCACTCGGGTAAGCAGTGACTGATCATGCTGAGAGCGCCTCACTGGGATGTTCAGAACAATTACCTCTGCCTCGCTGCCACTCAGGACCCCTCAGGTGAAGTCATTATCTTAACCAGAGGCTGCTCACTACAGTCACAATTAATTCACATTAACAGTGCAGCTTGGGCCACCAGGGCCATCTGGATGCATGGCTCCAATTATGCTCATTACTGGACAAGGCAGGGTCCTCGAAATCAGGACTTTTTAGTCAGCAGCTACAAAGCAAAAAGGTGCTTTAATCAGGCTGATGTACAAAAGGAAAGATAATAGTTGCTAGAGTTTTACTGTAGTGACAAATCTATGTCTAGACCTTTGAAAGGTAATCTTCAAAATTCAGAAGTGTAATTTGCTTAATTTGCTGATGATGTGGGTTTGGGTCAGTCACAGATTTGCTTCAAGCATCCAAGTTAATGTTAGGACGCAGATACCATTTTCTCTTTTAACAAGAACATATATTTTGAATTCCCGTGGCTCTAACCCAAACCACTCTCTTTATTTACCAGTATCAGCATATATTTTATCATATTCTATTATTAAACAGCTGCTGATATGCTCTGTTTCTCTCTTCTATCTCGTCCCTTTTGGTGTAGTCCAATTCTTTCAGTATGAAAATTAACTTTTAATGATGAATCCTGAAAAGGGTGTTCTGATTTTATATGTAAAAATACTTCACTTTACATATCCTGTGTATGTGCTTTCAAGGATATGGATTATCTGCAACTCATATTTAGTTATCCAGCTTTATCTTTATCTGATTGTTCGCGGATGACAATTCGCACATGCACTTATTATTTGGCATGAGGTTCTTCATAAACATGAGTCACTCCTGTTAGATTATCTAAAACAGTTGACAGAGACTGTCCTCACCAGCATACAGCATTGGTCATTTGTTCAAATGGATGAAAATGACCCATGTTTGTGTTTTAATGAGTCAGGTAAATGATACAGTAACTTGCCTTTGAGAAGTATTGAGATGTTACAGAGCTACAAAATGTCTTCTTCACAGCTTCTGAGAGGAATGGGTGATTCTTTAGCAGCTAGAAACTCCATTACAGTCACTGTGCAGGTAGCGCAAAGTGAGTTTTTAAAGCTTCTGCTCCCACAACAAAACAAAACAAAAAAAAAACAGTATGAGAGCAGTGAGGGTGAATCAAAGTAGTAATCAGTGTAAAGTTGCAGCTGGACACAAAATAATGAATTGAAACGCTGNTGTCTTCTTCACAGCTTCTGAGAGGAATGGGTGATTCTTTAGAAGCTAGAAACTCCATTACAGTCACTGTGCAGGTAGCGCAAAGTGAGTTTTTAAAGCTTCTTCTCCCACAACAAAACAAAACAAAAAAAAACAGTATGAGAGCAGTGAGGGTGAATCAAAGTAGTAATCAGTGTAAAGTTGCAGCTGGACACAAAATAATGAATTGAAACGCTACAACGCTGAGAGGAGCCGTACAGTCCAGACACTTCTTTGTAGGCTCATCACTGAGAGCAACAGCAAACACGTTGCACATCCCTGCAGTTATACAACACTCTTATCCAAAGCACCTCACACTTCANTCATCACTGAGAGCAACAGCAAACACGTTGCACATCCCTGCAGTTATACAACACTCTTTTCCAAAGCACCTCACACTGCTTCCATCCACTTCACCCACTTCATGCACATGTAGATGGCAGCAAGCTACTATGCAGAGTGAATACCATGCTGGGATCAGGTGATTGGAAACAGTTTGGGGTTTAGTATGTTATCATTATTATAAAAAATATATTATAGCTACTTTCAGGTTGGTTTATTTTAACCATAATGACTTACTTTCCTAAACTTCAATCACACAATGGTTTTATAGCAACCATTTGAAAGTTTTAGAAGATTACAAATTTTAAAAAATTATCAAATCAACTGTTCTGGATCACACGGAGCCAAACAGCCAATTTTGTCATTAAGATTGGTGGGCTTGGGGATTGGTGGATGATGATAAATGGCTAGAACAGTAATAACAAAAATAGCAGATGATTGTTTCCTTTGCTGTGGGAATTCCCCACTGTATAGGCATTTTACATCTCTAACGTCACAGATGGATATGTTCCGAATACTGTGGGCACCTCAAACCGGACAAGCATCCTGGAGGGGACTATTAATAGACACTGAGCTGCTCATCAATTAAAAGACTCCCCAACACTTCCAATCTGCAAAGAGTATGAACAAAGCTGGTTTTCTAGAGCAATTTATAGAAGCATTATGCAGCTTCCGTTCATACAACCCAGGATGAACTGGAAGATTTTCGTGAGGGATGATGAACACCAAATGTAATATTGATTAATATAAATATTCACAAGCACTAAAAATGGATTGGTAATACTGTACCCTGTAAGGTTTTTATGTTTTGTATTATAAATCCCATATTCCTAGATTAATTTTTGTGGGTATTTGTATGCCTGTGTGTGCAGATCAAGAGCTGAACAATGAATACAAGTTGAAATACAACAGCCTGTCTTTGCTTTTAAGCCGTAGTTTTCATGATCTTCAGGACAGACTCATTTTCCTTTTTACTATACATTCATTTTAAAATGGAAATCCTGACCCTAAGACACTATAATCATGATAATAAATGTAGTATCATTTCTCAGATTAAAGGCAGTGCAGTGAGGACGACATCAGTGAGACTTAGCCGATGTTTGCGGGGGCTATTCAAGTGTCTTTTAACTTGATTGTCAAAACAGTGAATTCAGAGAAGAGGAACCTGAGGACTTTATGCACCTTAGCTTTTTGTCAAATGAACCAAAAGTGATCAAATTAAAACTTTAGCCGACTTTTTTTATTGCCTGAGTGAGGACATTATACAATATATTAGTTCATGATGTTTTCAAAGTATTAAAATTTACGCTTTCCTCTCCTACTCCCAGACAAAAAACAGTGTGCTTTGCATCTAATGCATTCTCTTTTAGATGAACTAATCAATAATAACCGAGTGGCCATATTTTCACTCCTACTGGGAGTTAGGAATAAGCATATTGCTATATAATTCATGGAATTTGATTTTTTTTTTTCTTTGACAATGATGGAGCTGCAATTCTCCTCAAAGTCACCTCTCTTGACACTTTCACCTAACCCTAACCCTGAGAGTAATAGTCAATAGATATTGCACTTGTGTCTGTTTATTGTTGTCTTTTTCTTATACTTTCCGTCCATGTTGGTTGGGGGAAACCACACGTTTAATCATTTCTCCTCCTCCAGTGCAGACATCCGCAATTCACAAGTGTTGGTCTTTGATTGAGCTGTTGTCATGGTGACCTGCATGTTCGATAGATACCGAGCTGGAAGGGAGAGACTCTCCCCACTTCTCGCAGAGCTATAATTAAACACAATTTAAAGCAAACCACAGTGTGAATCTCTCTCATTTGTGGCTGACACGGTTGTGTGTGTATTGCGGGGATGTGGAGAGAGCACTTGTGTCAGCCGCCTCGACAAAAACCCTCAATGTGATCCTCAGGAGATTAAAGTGATGGCGGGTGAAGATGAATGTCAAGATAACCCCACATCAGCCAAATCAATGGCAGGAATTATTCTTCAGGTTATATAATTTACATGCACAGTTACACGCCTGGTTTGAGTGTGTGCATGTATAGTCTCATACGTTGTCGAAAACAATTTGAAAAGCTTGTGTAAACATTAACACTCTGAGCGTGCACATTTTAGATTATGCTGGGTGGAAGAAGCATGACACAACAAATGCCACGAGTCAGACTGAGAGATGTTTATCAATGGTGATGTAAGTCAACATTGGCAAAGACGGATGACTAACTCAGACAATCCCCAAAAGAGAAGAAAAAACAAGTTCAACATTTTGTTCGAACATGTGCTCCTTCACTCAGTAGCTGGAGATAAATCTCATGAGAGGGGAGCAGGCTAGATGGGAACATATAATCCTAGATGAAGTCATGAGGCTTTAGCGACTTTATTAGAATTCGCAGGTACATTTGGAAGAAATCAACAGGACAGACACCTAAACAAACAGAGCAGGAGAGCGTCGTATTAAGTTACTTTCACTTTTTTGTCCATCCACACTGACAACCACTGATGAACACTCCATGACCTATTCTTAAATCCTCACCCATGCACAACACAGAACTGTGAATGAAGCTCCCTTTTGAAGGATTCTTCCTCTTCATGATCATTTTTTTTTCTCCACATGGTTATCAAAGGTTATACAAAGACATATCACCGGCTGGGTGGTTATTAATAAAAGGCAAGGCTAAGACGCTCCATGACTGTTACATAAGACTGGATAGGTACAGTGTTATGTAACACCTGTTGTGCAAAGTGCAGCACCTGCTGTGATGGACACACATGATTTGAAAATCATCCTTTCACATAGAAATACCCTTAGAAGTCTGCTAACGGAAGCAGACTGGAGCCTGGTGGATTGATTAAATGTTCAATTTGTTTCGTACTTAAGATTAATGGAGTCTGGATTGAGTCACTGGTATGATGAGACTTTTTAAGTGTTTGATATAATTATAATCAGTTTAAAGTGTTTGAATTTAAATTAGCCATTATAAATCAAATTGGCATTTGCTGTAAATGGTGCACCGAAAAAGTAAAATGAAATTAGCCATTTGTTATATTTCCATACTGGTTAAATAAATACACAATCAATGATGTAAGTTGAAAAGTGTTGCTTTTGTTTGACTCCTTTTGTTTGATTATTTTTTCTATATCCATTTTAAAGCAACATTTAAATGCATCTGCTTTTGTAATTTTGATCAATTTATTAGTGATGAGTTGATGAAGCCATAAATGTTACCTGATATGATAAAGAATAATGGTGATTTTGAACTGCGAAGCTGGAATTACAAAGATACTGGAAAAAGGGTTAATAAATAGCAGTATAGGAGCCAGTGATAATGTAACTACTGAGTGGTTATTTGTTGTATGTTGTTCCCATAGACTGTAAGAAAATTCTTGGATATTTAAGTGAAAGGTCTGTAATCTAAGGAGAAAATTAATGCATCCACCTGGTTGTTCCAACACTGTCGATCAGCGCTGGAAACAATAAATATCTGTGACTGTGGAGTCATTTGACCAAAAGTAAGTGGGTGTTAGTGAGCTTTATTGTCCAGTTTGAAAGACACCTTAGACTCTGTACATATTTCTATCACTTGTTGCTTTTTGGTCGCCTCAAAACAAAAGAATCTTTGAAACAACCTGACAAAAGGACACAAATGAAAAAGCACCCTGCCTCGCCTCTGGTTCAGACCTCTTGCAGCCAGGCGATGATGCTATCTGTCCGTGTGTTCCCTCTTTATGGGTGAGCCTGAGAGATAGTGTGCCTATAGGGAGAAGCAGCTCACCAGCACATCACCTGGGACAAAAGGCTAAAGCAGGAGGAAGGATAACACTGTTGTGCAATCACAGCTAACAGAGACACCGCTTCAGTCTGGGTCTATCTCCTTTTTATCAGGTTGGATTATCAGACACGGGCTAATGGTTTTAGGGAATGGACAGGGCAGGGATGTAAAAGCCAGTAATCTGTGTTGTCAGGCTCCTCTTTATTTCAGTTTCAAGCTTTTAGGATGTAAAGGTTTGAGAGGTATAGAAATAAAAAATAGCAAAGATAGGAAGGAAAAGTAGCATTTTACAACTGCACAGGGTAGAGCATGCCTGAATTTCTTTTTCTACCTATCATTGGCATGATAATTGTGTAAAACAATGTTCTCTCCCAAAAGGAAAACAATGCAGACAATGAAATGTAAATCATAGTTATTTAGGGTTTTCCTGTGATATGTAATTTCCTACTTGAAAAGATAAAAAGGAAGATTGATGCATTAATATCAGTGGTCACCTCCATTGTTGGTGCAAATGGTAGGCTTGAAATTTCAGTCTAACTCATAAGCCATCAAATCTGATTGCACTGTAAGGGTTACATTGTACTTTGCATTTCAGCTCTACTGTACCTGGTGATTAATTTGCCTAAGAACCTACACGTGAACAAAATGTCCATTTATGAACAAGTGTAGGTTGAAGGTGGAAATGAAGGCTTCCATTACTGAAGTGGCACATCACTTGTAAATCGACATACACAGCAACACCATGGTATTTCAGTTTTATTTTTTTCAGAAGTACTTTTTCTTAGAAAAAATATGTCCAAGAAACTGTGTGGAACCTTCAATA
>JANJYP010024878.1:0-33533 GCA_024605115.1 Rastrelliger brachysoma | reverse complement strand
GCTCACCCACAAGACTTATTCATCAATGTTAAATACTTACTTACAGGCTACAGGGTTGTTTGAAATAAGGCTCAAAAAGATATTTTATGGGCACTCTTTTATAAAACTGGCTATTCTAATCTAACTGTTATTATTACCTAGATTATATCTTATCTGATGACCATATGGTGATACAGACATATGGCTTAACTCAGATTAGCTCTATCTTGGTCTGTTTTACTCTCCACTAAATGGCAGTATCATGACATCATGACACTGACATAGAAATAGCTATACGTTGTTCAGATAATTTTTGGTTGATATTGGATGAGAAATAGATATCTTTCCTTAAAAGAAGAAAGAAAAGTATCCCATGTCAGTCATCTCTAATTTATTTCCACTCAACCTCAACAGGTGAGAGTTATGTGTGCAGCTCCATTGAAGCTTACAAAAAGTTGGATTACACAAAAAATGTAAACCCCAACTGGTCAGTGAACGTCAAGGCCGCAGCGGTATCCACACGTGGGCCTCCTTCCCTGGGCAGCGCGAAGGCTGGTGGCCCGGAGAGCCGCGAAAACAAGGACTTCATACGTCCAAAGCTTGTGACTGTGGTGCGGAGTGGAGTGAAACCCCGCAAAGCTGTGAGGATCCTGTTGAACAAGAAAACGGCCCATTCTTATGAACAAGTCCTGACTGACATCACTGATGCCATCAAGCTTGACTCTGGAGTGGTCAAGAAGATCTACACACTGGAGGGCAAACTGGTAAGAAATAGTTTTCACAGGAGCAAATCTCATAATCAATGTTGTGGAGGCAAACACTAAGTACAGTTTTTGTGGTTAAAAATAACATTAAACATGTCAAACTTGATTTTATTATGGCTACTATTGCTAGTTGTTGCTTGCATTCAAGTTGTTTTCGAGGCTTGCAGGCTTTCTCTGGTAATGCAATGAGTAGAAACAGATGTTTTGTCGCAAGTGTTGCACATGATAAGTGGTTTCATTGAAGGAAGCAGACCAGACACTGAACTTAGGCACACATTTTCTGCTGTTGTTTTGGTCTTGGTTTAATGTACAATAGAAAGATTCAAAATCATAAGGACTAAAAGCTATCATTCTTATATGATGGTGCTTTGTATTGGTGTTGCCTGAACAGGGAGGACAAAAGATCAGCAGTTGATAAGATCAAAATCGATAAATATTTAATGACAGTACTCTCATTTTGCTTTCATTAATGAAGAACATTTGTGTTCCCTATTCACAGACAGAGCTTGTAGAGAGACACTGAGTGACACACAAAGACAGGAAACAGGTCAAGGAAAGGTACAGATTAAAGAAATCTGTGAATGGAGTCTGGGTTTCTCACCCACGCTGTAGTGATGCGTGTCAGTACTTGCTCTTCATACACAGAAATAAACTGAGTCACGGCCCCCTTGGTAGTCCACCCACCTATTCAGCTCCCTCTCTCAGCTGTGGAGGGAGATGCTATAAAAAGAACATGCTTTAAAGCATACCTGCTCACTCTAAACAAATCTGGGCTACACTGTACACACACATAAACATGTACAGATCTTTACATACATTGCTCATTACTGCAGTGATATGTGTTAAACTAGTTACTGGTGTTGTATATTTGTCAGTGTGGGGGTAACACAAAGAGAAAGTCAGTATCTGTGCCAGTATATTAGGTATTTCAGGTTACATTTGTGATGTGCTAGTTTACTGGTTTCTTCCTGTTTGTCACCTACCCATCTCTCATGCCATCCGCATGAGAGATGGGTAGGTGGTCTCTGTCTGGTTGCCTCTCTCTAGATTATGTTGTAGCTCCAAGTTATTGAATGTAACGACACAGAACTTCCTCTGGCAGCACCATCAGGATGATACCATTATTTTGAAGCAGATTGCATTTGACGTCAAGGGCGTCCTGCCATTTTGTATCATGCAGCAGTAATCATTTCCTAAATGGCCAATTTGTGACTCATTCTCATGAATACAGTCTTTGCCTTGTGGGTATTTCATCCTTAATTCCCATTTTAGTACTCTTGCATTACGTTTTATCCCAGTTCTAAAGAGTAATCTTCATGTGTTGGCAGTGGCGCTGGCATGCTGTCCCGCGTCTGAAGCCATGCCGTCTATTTAATGATCCACTGTTAACACAGCAGGAAGTCACTCCAGATTTCCTGGTCTGACCTGCTGTTAGATCCCAGCACCAGCCAATAAAATCCTAGGATCAGGTTTTCCTTGAGAAATCTCCTGTTGGGGGATTAAACTCACGCTTTTGTACAATGCCCACTTACTCTGTGGTTGCCATTGGTAACAGTTATCTTGCAGATTACTCCATAAATGCTGTTCTCGTCCCATTCACCCCTCTGCGAATGGAAATAAGACTATTATGGTTATGCTATTTATAGACACGATATTGATTGGGGCCTGTAGGCATGGTAACACGCTTACTGCCAAATTGGCTGGGCTGGGCTGAGTGCAGAGGCAACTCTGTCTCATTTTNTGTGTGTGTGTGTGTGTGTGTGTGTGTGTGTGTGTGTGTGTGTGTGTGTGCGTGTGTGTGTGTGCGCGGGTTAATGCATGTGGGAAAGTGTGTGATAATGGAGAGAACAGAGAAATGGAGAATGACAGATGGTATTACAAGATGGGAAATAAGGATGGAGAAATTAGCTAGCCTAGATTGGAACACCTTTGTATATAGGACTCAGGCATTAGAGGCATTTCTGCACAAAACCTGAATAGCCTCCTGTTTCTGAATAGGTGAAAGGTCCCAGGAAACACTACATAAGCTTGTAGCAAATGTAAACCCCCTATGAAATGTGGTTAATCCATGTTAACTTGACCATTATATAGAAGGAATCAGGCTTAAAAGTGATCTTCATAACAGAAAGAACTCTAAGGCTAAATATGAAATAATGAGATGTATGCCTGACATACATCTGAATGAATGTTTGACATAAAACATGCCAAAATTGTATGGTTGAGTGAAGACAAGAGGGAAAGGAATGACAAATGAGCAAAGTGTGTGCTAATGACACTTAAATGTACATTTTTGAACATCAGGAGTGCGCTAAAAGTAATTACCTGAGTGCACAACAGGATAAGGTTACTAGAAGGGTTAAGTAGCGTGTGTGTATGTGTGTTTATGAATGTGTGTGTGTGTGTGTGTGTGTGTGTGTGTGTGTGTGTGTGTGTGTGTGTGTGTGTGTGTGTGTGTGTGTGTGTGTGTGTGTGTGTGTGTGTGAAACTGTGTGCTTATAAACCCTTGTGTACGTGGTTGCTGCCGTCAGCTGAGTCGTGTCAGTCATCAGCTGAAGTAGGTTTCTGGGCCTTTCTGAGTCCCAGCAGAGTCACTGAGCTTACAGAGAGAGAGAGAGAGAGCATCCTGAGAACAGGAGCTCAGGCTCTTTGTCTTCATTAACCCCTGTAATGAGGCTAGAGGCAGTGGGGCAGGATGTATACCTACATTCACAGAGCCCATTTCTTATTCTTCTCTCTGTCTCTTTGTCTTATCAATCTTAAGGATTGCAGCAGTCGACAAGACAATTTACATTCATTTTTCTTTTTTTCAAAAGTAGAAGAAAGTAGTAAAAAAATACTGCAGCAAAAGTATGCTGAGATGAATAATGGATCATGTTTTTGGCATCTGAAGCTGAGCTAAAAGTTCAGTTAAGAGTTACTGAGAATCTACTGAGAGTAGCTACAGTTTGCTGTCCAAACTCCTTCTTTGGCTCTTCATTTATGTGTATGTGTTTAGGGGTGCGTAAAAATATTGATTCATCAATGCAGTGCAACATATTTCTTCCCAATTTAATATCGATTCAGCAAATTCTCTGAATTGATTCTATATCATTTAAATTTCCATGCACTTTACTTAAGTATGTTTGGACTTTTCAGTACTATTGCTGATAACATAATTCTGGTTTTGCTCTGGTTTGCAATATTTTGCATTGAGGAGTTTGCTTTTCTACAAACCCATTTAATTTCCATAAAAAATATATTTAAGCTCAAGCAGCCATCCAATAAATAATAACATATAAAACTGGCTAAATGATCGTTCAAAATAGAAACCATTTGACCTGTAAATCTTACCAAACATTCAATGCCACATTTTTGCACTTGATGGTTTTTATTCTAATTGTAATGAGCACATTTCAGTCAGTACCAACAATTATGCTATGGTTTGATATCCTTCCTCAGTGCATATGCATGTGCTATGGCTTTGGTGTTTTTTAAAAGGTGTCACTGTTACCACATTTTTTATCTGGCAGCATACATTTCAAACTGATGATACAATGAATTGGCAGCAGAGAAGATACAACATTATGACAAGCTGCGTCTCTGAGCACTGAGAGCTTACTCTGCTGTGACTATTACCGATATCATATTCCTGTCTGTAAGTGAAGAAGAATATATCAAGTTCCACCACCAAAGCCATACTAATTGTACCACTGTCTCAACCGCCATCAGTACGGACATGGGTATTTTAAAAACCATGTGTTTATCTGTGCAGTTTGGCCTTTCATCCATACGTAACTGCAGTTGTGGGCTCCTGAAACCAGAGTTTTCTGTAACTTTTTTGAAAAGTCTGGTTTCTTTAGTCATATGTGCGACAGTAAACAATAAATGTTAGTGTTGCCATGAAAGACAAGAATTTTTTTTAACCAGAGGCCAAAAAAGTTCGGTTTCAAAAATACCTGTGGTTTTGTGTACTAGGCCTCAGGTCTCACTGTATCTGATAGTGTTATTTGTAGCTCCATACCCTTCTCTTTTGAGGTTAAACTGACTAAATGGACTGTATTTATATAGTGCTTTTATAGTCATTGCAACCACTCAAAGCAATTAAGACTGCATATCTCATTCATCCATTCACACATATTCATACACTGATGGCATTGATGACTACCATGCCTCAAATTTCATGGCAAGCTTTTCACCATGGCCAGTTTCTATGATTTGATCTAGTTGCCTAGGAACGACCCAACCTGCTGTGATGTCCTGCAGTAGTGCAGTGTGGGATGGTGCAGCTGAAATGGTCTGATCAAGAAGATAGACGGCTGGTAATTGGCTTAGGACACGGACATGGCTGGCCTATTAATACGTCTAAGCTCTGTTTACACACACAAACACAGACATACACGCACACACGCGCGCGCATACACACACCTCTACTGTATGTGGGACCCCAGCTGCCAGCCTTGAGCTGTGCAAAACCCATGCATACTTGGGCACAGATAGTGACACACACTCTTTTTAAAGAACTCATCCAGATTTCTGCTCATGCACCACTAGCCATTAACTGCAAGCAATTATCAACCAGTGCATGAAGCGATGCCATTTAGTCATCCCTAAGGTTGGTTGAGTTCTGCTTTTGAGTGTCTCATGAGTAAACTCTCGTAACTCATTCACTGCCATTGATATTTATAGACGTCAATTTAATTACAACTCACAATTCACTGGCTGGCAGTCAATGAGTTAATATATCTCTCCGTGGGTTGAGTATGGGCAAGAAGTACGTTCCCCACATTGATCAGTCATGCTAAAAATATAGGGCTCAGACAAAACAATGTAAAACCTTATGAAACAGCTTAAAAGGGTGAGTTCATCCAAAAGTGTGCCAAAAGTGTATGTTCTCACTTTTGTCTCTATTTGCTTAGGTTTTCATAAGAAATAACTTTCCCAGGGGTTATTTAAAACTGAAATTGAAACAGAAAAGGCCAGGATATTCTAACTTTTTAGTCTCCAGTGTTAAGCTGGAGCTAAAGCTAGGACTATGTTAGAAAATGTCCTTCGCACCATTCAGTATATTTTTTTATTAAACACTTACCCTCTGCATTCTAAAAATGAACATCTTATACATTTTAAGCCTCAAACCCATCATAATTTTTTTTCTCAAACTTTAAATCACTACAGAAGACATTAAACTACTTTTTTTGCATAGACTGAGTAATACTGCCTTAGGCAAGTCAATTGAGCATCCCTTTGAAAATGTTTTTTCTTTTATCTTTCTCCAAAAACAATGTTCAACCAAATAAAACATCATCTAAGAAGATTTCGTTGAAACTGAAACTAATGCTTCTGCACACTTTTTTGAACTCTTTAACTTGGGAGTTACTGTGACTAAATTAGCATTGCAAGAATACAAAGGTAGGAATTATTACATCACCTCACCATGAAAGTTAACAAATTACCAGTCTATCTTGTTGTGACCATTGTTCCAGTTCTGTTGTGTAGTTTGTCTATATATTTAGTATATTATCTGAATTTTTTAGACTTCTCCCATTGATATATCAAATTTTTTTTTTGTTATTATGCACTGGACAACTGAGCATAGATGATGTTTCCTCTTTGGAGTTGATTTTTCTGCCTCATATTACTTGAAAAACTCTGATTGTCATTACACTGCAACTTTGCATTCAGCTTAACATTTCTAATTGTAAATGAGTCATTTCAGGGTTCATGTCCTTTTCTATAATGTTTACATTACTTTGTCCATCCTTTTTTTAACATGGCTTTCATTATACTGTGGCATGTTTTTATAATTCAGTGGCACATGTTAAATAGAGGTTACATGGAATAGAGTGTGGATGAACCACTTGTTCACCATCTGCAGTGCAGCTCTCACTTCTCAAACCGCATTGTAGGGTTCTTCTTCTCCTTGTTGGCAAGGCTGAAGAGCTTTTAATATCCTTTTATCTCTCTCTCTCTTCTGCTTTTCCTGCAGCCGCCGCTTTCTCTCTGTCTTCCGTCTTACCCCCCCCACCACCACCACCTATACTGTTTCCACTTCTCTCTCTCGCTCTCTGTGCATAATTCTTTCTCCTGTTATACAATGTTTATTTTTCTTCCTGCCAACACATTTGCAGGCTTTACTCATCTGTACTTCCTCTGATCTTCCCTATTTCACCTTCCTCAACTTAATTTTGAGGAAGGTCGAGTCTGACTGTGGCTTCTGTCAACATGCCATTGTTTTTACGGCTGTTTAGTCCTCATTTAATTAGCACACTCGACATGCACCCCCAAATCCAAGAGCTGGAACATATGGCATCTCTCTCCTCCCTCTCTTGTCTCTCCCTCCTCCCCCACTCTATGTCACTCTATGTATCTCTCTAAACCCACCCTGTCTTCATTTTCATTTTCTCAGTTTGTCTCACTCTTTCCCAGTCCTCCCTTTAATCCTCTCTCTTCCTTAGTCTGTATCCAGCTCTGCAGGGACTGCACATAAGGTGCCACAGCAACATCACTTAAAAAATTGCATATCATGATGAGCAAGGATGATGCTTGGTTTGTCCACTTTTCAAAAAGTCTTTATTTGATGGTTTGCATGACGATGATGTCACTTTTTTCTGCATAGGAGGATTGTGGGAAACAAAGTCTGTTTCATCCTGCTGATCTGCTGAGTCACAGTTACTCAGCACTGCACTGTGTGTATTTTTGCTACGTACAGTATATATGCAGTAAATGACACTGATGATAAATGACTTATAGAACATTTGGGCAGATATCTTATGCTTAAACTGCTGTTATTATGTGGAAACAGCTTGTTTAACTGTTTTTCTGTCTGTTAGTGTTTCAGTTAGTAAGCTAGCCAGTGTGTCTACCAGCTGAGAGTGATTGTGGCAGATTGGAGGGCTGTCTGTTGTCAGAGGATCTACTGCCAAATTAGGATCGATGGCAGACGTTTTCAGCACTGGCAGACTGCTGAAAACACACTCCACTTCATCACACACACATACACACACATACACCCCCCTCCACCCCACCACCCACAAACACACACACACACACACACACACACACACACACACACACACACACACACACACACACACACACACACACACACACACACACACACACACACACTGTCTGACTCATGCACTTCCTGACTCCCTCACTCTCTAATCTCTCTCAACTAAATCTGCATTTGAAAGGTTGTGTCCCTGTCCCAGCAGCATATTTCATAACTGTCAGAGGTTTTATCCAGTCATGCCTGGGTGAGGGGAGGCACTGAGAAGCCAGGTTGTAAACATTAGAGGGACCAACATGTCCTCTGAAGATAACTGGAGGGCAGGATACCTCAAATGTACCCATTTTGATATACTGTAGTATGTGCCATTCATATAACTCACATAAAATGGTCTTCTAAAATATCCTGAAACCACAATTAACATAAGCACTCCTAAGAGCTAGTTAACTGTTTTTCCAGCGATGTATTTTTTTTTTTGTTTGTTCTACTGAGCTGTCATCAGGACCATCAAACTACTGTCTCAAATGTGGGTATATTCTCTTTCTTAGAGAATAGTGTAAGTGTTATAAGTATTGACATTTTTATTCTCATTTGATGAAGATGACAAATCAAAACAAAAAGACAAAATAAATAAATAAAAGACAAACTGACCATAAAGTGTTATTCTATTTAATAAGGTAATATTTAGTTTCTATGTTACATCTATCCATTCATCTTCAACACTGATTATCTTCCTCACTCACTCACTCACTCACTCACTCACTCACTCACTCACTCACTCACTCACTCACTCACTCACTCACTCACTCACTCACTCACTCACTCACTCTCTACAAATCTAGATTTGATCAGATTAATTACACACACACACACACACACACACACACACACACACACACACACACACACACACACACACTGATGCACACTCATCCTGGAAAATGGATTTAGGCCTATAGATTGAAGATTGAAGGTCTGAAAACAGATCAATATGGGGGAGATGAAAAGAAACCAGTTAAGGATTGAGCGATTCGGGTTAGAGAAAAAAGAGAGAGTCAGATTACAGCAAGACAGGATGAGATAACTTGACAAATTAAATGTTTAGGGCAACAAGAGAAATGAGATTAAGGCCAAGGCTGAGGGCAACATAATGCATGGTTTAATGCTGTATTGTGTCTGATGTGTGTCCTTCAGGGAACATATCCTTTTTATTCCATTTTCCTTTCCACACATGAAGGACAAGAAAAGGCACTCGCATTCGGAGAAAAACACAGTTACAGATCCAAAAGAAAGTTTGCTGTGCCCCTGTGGAAAGCAGAAGCTGTTACATAAGTCGTTATGCAACAGAGCAGCCAGCCAGTCAGCCAGGCAGTCTGCTGCACTGGTTTGAGGTGAACGCAGTAACAACAGTGCCAACTCAACCTGCTGCACAGCTAATTGGCCTCATGTCACCACTGCTCTCATTCCCTCTATTTGTTTTTTTTTAATCTCTTTCTAATTTCTCTCATCTTACGGTCTCTGTCATTCCCCATCCCCTGTCAGCTGTCTGATGAAACAGGGCTGTGCGCAATGTGCTGATTGAGGCAGCAGGAGGTCATGCAGTGTTTGACTTCTTCAGGGCACATATGCTTTTATCTGTCCCTCTTGCCACTTTCAGATCAATTTCTGTCTACCTTTCCCCTTGTCAGCTGGTGCAGCTCTTTGCCTGCCCATTTCTATGTCTCCTTTTAGTTTAAGAGGAGATTTTTTTTTAATTCCCCTAGAGAGAGAGAAAATGCATTTCGTCAGTTTCATTTCTAGAGTGAGACGAAAAGGGATTTGTGCCTTAAGGGACTTTAACTGTAAGGCCAACAGTACAGGTGACAGCCTTTTAAAGTGCAGTCATCAGATTTGATTGGTCTATAGGCTCTTAAATGCTGTTATAGTTATCAATATTCCTGCTTGCAGTATATAATTATTACATTAATAGACTACAAATCAATATCATTTTGAGAATGTTAAGAGCTGGCTGTTAAAAAGACAAGTATATCTGACAGACATTAGCCATGACACTGTTAACACAGTAGTTGGTAAATGCTTCAAGTAAAGGCATGGACTGCCTGCCCATCTGCAGGTGTAATGATCCGTCTTTACAGTTCTTTAATGACTTGTAAATTCAGACATGACAAAATGCACTATTCATACCTAATTACAACAACATGACTGAATTGAAATGTAATGTTCACGTGTGAACCTTATGTGGTCATATTGATTATGAGCACATAGCCAGGCCACATACTGCAGACAGTTCTGCTATCCTCATGATGTCTGTTGCAGTTCCAGTACCCTGCTAAAATATCCAAACCTCAATTTGTTTCTTTTTGCTTCCTTTACTCATTTTTATTCATTTACCTCAGTTGTTCTGTACATCTGCAACAAATACTTTGCTCTCAGTGTTTCTATCTCCCTTTATCTTGTATCAATACATCCATCTGTTCCTCTGTCAGTCTGTCTCTTCAGCCTCAGTGTGTAAAGTGTTGCAGAGCAGCACACCAGGTCCCATCCGCCAGCTGCAGTTGATTCAGCACCGTGGACAGCTCCACTGAGCTAAGCTCCCCTGGCAGAGTGCAGCGACAGCTCGTCCCTCCAAAATGTGTCTTTCTGTGGGCAGGATTATGTTGACCTCACTGTGTCCTCTATGTAAGCACTGTGTGTCTATTGTGGTGCAGGAGATTAGTGGTAGAGTCTCCAATCTTTTTTTCTGTTTTGTTTTTCCTCCTGTCTGTTTGTTTCAGTATCAGAGAATTGCCCCTCTGTGCCTTATGAGAGAAATACCAATCAACACAAACATTGCAACATTATAAACTCTCTAGTGCTTGTTCCCCAATGTAAATTGACTTCCATGTGCCTACTTATACTTAAGTTACTTCTGAGTGGCTGTCAGAAAATGTGGATAAACTCCCACTAACAAGCGATGATCTGACAGCTGAGTTGTCGAGTAGATCTGAAATCTGACAGGGAGACAGAAATAGCTGATCTAAATGAGAGACTGACTGGTGTTGTCACTGATCATTTGTTCCTAACATCAGATTCACAGAAGCTGCTGGTGAGAACCAGGTAGATTATTTGAACACAAAAAGTGAAGACTGCACCACCAGGGTCCTCAGAAGGTCGTGTACGTGTGCACATCCTTACGTGTCTTCACATATTAACTGAGATGAGATAGTATGTTTGTTGTTTTACTGTTACAGATGTTGCATTTATTCCACATTTTCCCCTTGTGTGCTAAATTAATTATTTGCACAGCAGCTCCCCAGTCATCCTTCCTGACATGACCCAAACAAAGAGTCACTCAGATCTTATTAACTAAAAATATAAATATCTAGCTTTAAAATGTTTAAACACATCTGTTGCTGTTGTTGTTGACTCAAATTATATCACATTTTATAACAGTGAGTGTGTCATGTTTTTATGTTTTAAGCTTCTAAGTTGTAGGCTAACTGCTTTTCTTTACATACTCTGTGTCTCACTTTATTTTTAGAGTTTGATCCAATTTATGTCATTTCTGGAATTTCTTTTTCATTTTGAGACCAAACTGACTGTAACACCATAAATATGAACAATGAGCATCTCTATCTCCCTCCTTCCCTCCTATAAATATACTGCTAAAAAACAAGGCCTGTTGTATTGTAGAATGGCTTATGAGTCTTTCCACATCATGTTGCTATTAAACAGTGCCACCATGTGGTGTGAGTCTGTTAGTCTGCCTCATTGCATCACTGCCAAGGTACTGAGATAATATGAGTTGAAGCACTCTATCTGACCAAAACAAGCAGGTGTCCTACACGTGATTTGTATTTATCCTCAAAGGAAGAGTAGGAGAATAACATCAAAAAAGTATAATTAGTGTTGAAAGGGAAAGCTGACATTCTAGTTAGTGTTCGGTGTGTCTACACTAGATGGCGTAGTGAGAACATGAATGAGTTTACTGAGAATCAAGTGTTGTATAAGGAGGGGATGATTCTAGAGTCACACCTCATCATGCAGTAATATATTTTTTTTAAATACCTTTTTACAAAATTCTTGATTTACTGGTTTTATAACTTCTGGACAATATCAAGTACTATATTTTTCCTGTTTTTGTTATGTTTAGCACCCTGATAGATAATAAACTGTCCTGTCAGTCATGTTGGCAGTGGACAAAAAGGGAAGGTGATTGAGGTATGTCAGACTGGCACTGTCAACCTTCTGCCTTATTCATGCAGTTTTGATTTTTTTTTCTCTCTAAACCAGAAAGAATACCTTAATACACTTGATCACAGATATTTAAAGATCCAGTTTAATGCAAATTAATACTTCAACCATTTTCACCTAGTCTTACAGCACATTTCTCACTTTAATCAATGAAGATGCATGAGAGGTTATGAAACTGTGGATTTTCACACTCCTCTGCTCTTTTCTCATCATCTTATTTTGGTTGCTCTTTTTCCACTGTTTTTGTCTGCTGGTGCTTGTTTTAGCAGTGGATGTTGTGTAACTGCGCTGGTTCTATGTGAGAGTGGAGCACCAGAGACATCAAAGCGACTTGTTTTGTCATTGGAAAGAAGGGCTCAGAGCAGCAGTCAGGAATAGATCTCCTCCTCTATTGCCCTTTTCCCTGTCTGTTAGCTTCCCCTCTCACACGTGGCGAGTTGGTTTTATCTCTGACTGTTTTTTCCCCCCACCTTCATCAGCTTCCTTTCTGCTCCATCATGTATTGTTTCTTCTGTCTTTTTTGCGACTTTCAGGAGAATTGTTCTTCTTCTCCTTGACATAATCTTTTTTGAACAGAAGATATCACATGAGTATTTCAGTATAAACCAGGCCATGTGTGTGTTAATGTGTGGATTTGCATGAATGACACAGTTCTGCAGAGTATTGTGCCCATAGTAGATAAAATATGAATGATTGAGCTCTCTGTCACAGTATGCACAGCATGCTATCAGGGGGGTAGCAGTCAGTGGCACACACCAGCCATGCCTAGGGGGCATTATCACCATGGCAACCATACTTTTCACACCCTTCTCAGTATATAGTACAGTATGTGTTTGTGGGTTGCTCCATAATAGTTTACCCTCAGCTGAAAGGTTCCATCACAGGCTGCCCTAGATGAAGGCAGCCCCTCTTTTTTTCCCTTTTGCTTTTTCTATCTTCATCACACAACGTGTGTGTTCCTTCTTCTCCCTTTACATGGCATTTTTGGTGTGCTACAGTTTTTATCTCTGGATAAGAAGCTTCAAAACACCTCATTCCAACAATCTCCTCTTACTTCAGTAACAGCAGCAGCAGTAGTCCTGGCCTGAGGATGTACAGTCAGACTGACTCAGAGCAACAAACACACATCCAACAGAAATCCTCTTTGACAGGAGTGTCAGGTGAATAATCATCCAAAAATGTATTCATAGGAAGCAAAACATTCACATGAAAACAAGGCCCAAAAGTTTTTTTAGAGCCTGAAATGATTATTTTATTAAATAATTGGTTCTTTGTTTTACATTACTGTAAATACCTGTGAGTGCTGGATTAATTGTTCTGTCTCAAAGAATAAACAGCTCGCAGATTATCTAAAAATGAATAGATTGATAATGTTGTCTTTATCAGTCATATAAGACTGGATGTAATGTATTTCTTTATATAATTTGATGAATGTTTGACCATGTATTTTGTTTTGCTCTGTTGAAAGTGTGTTATTTTAATAGAAAATAGACATTTAGTACAGATGCACTGCACACTGTAACATACTGGAATTTTAACTTTACAAGTTTTATAATTTTAAATTAATTGAGACTGTTCTTTTTGCATCTTAAAGGAAACATTGGTCATGGTTATTTTTTCCTCATAATAATGAGAACAAATTGAACCATGATGGTTAGTACCTGTTCACTCTTATTATGATACCATCAGTGAGATCAGTGCTGCACATGGTTTTGTGCTGATGCCACAGACCAACAATAGCATCTACTGTTGCAAAAGTTCTTTGTTTTTAACGAAAATCAAATTTAATCTGAATTACATTACAATTTAAAATTACAAAGTTAAAGTTCAATAAATTGACAGATCTTAAATTCACCAAAGGAAAACAACAGTTTATGCAACACACAATATTTTGTCATGATAGCATTTGGTGGTGTTAGAAGAACTATTGGTATTTGCTGACAGCCCTTTTTAATTTGAAACAAATTACATTTTACAGTGTATCTAGGAGCAGCTTTGAGTTTCTGACATTTTGAACTTAAAATATATACTTTTACTCCATTACATTTCAGAGGAGAATGTAAAAGTACTTTTATCTGACAGCTATCATTACTGTACTTGTTTGGCAAAGGCATGTTAGTTGAAAATAAAGGATATATTTGATATAACTTGCACTGAGACTTCAACTAACTGCTGTTTTAAATAGATTCATCTGTGTCCTTTTATTAATAAGACAGCTGACAACAACATAATCAAAACTACTAAAATAATATGACTGTGCATAGTGGACAGAGTACAACACACTCATATTACACACACTATATGCAGTAGCAAGTAATATAAAATTGATGCAATGATAAAAAACAATGTGAAACTGTATAATAATGTGAAAGAGGTAGAAATGGCCATATCTACCTGTCAGCACTGACACTCTGGGGAAATGTTAAAGGCATCAGCTGTATCACAGCCATCGTGTTTTTGCGCTTAAAATAATCACCAACACTATCAGGGGATATTAAGGAACAAAGCAATATGCACTCTGTTATGAAACCAGAATAATATCACTTTTTCTCACACGCACACACACNCACACACACACACACACACACACACACACACACACACACACACAGCTATCCTTGTAACCTTGTAAGGACTTTCCATTGACTTTCATTCATTGTCGGCAGCCTAATCCAGACGCTAAACTTAACCATTACCAATACATCATTAGTCTTAACCAGCCTCAGAAATTATGTTTCACCTCATTATGACTGGGCTTTGGTCTCCATGACAGCTACTAGTCTTAACAGGGTTGGTATTTTCAATGGAAAGAAGTAACGGAAACTCAGACACAAAAGTATCCATGTGTGCCTGTTCAGACACATGTATCTCCATGTGATATGTGTCTGAGTGTATACACACACACACACACACACACACACACACACACACACACACACACACACACACACACACACACACACACACACACACACACACACAGGCACAAAGCCTTGATTTGAAAAGTCAAATGAAAACAATCCCTACTCCACAGAGAGTCTCACTGAGATTAAATTTGTTTTTTTGTCTCCCCGTTGGCTCGTTTGGAGACTGTAGGGGGTAAAGTAGGGTGGCTCCCATCTCCCTTCACACGCACACACACACACACACACACACACACACGCACACACACTCAAATGGCTTTGTCGCTGTTGATAATGCTGTTACATCAGCTGTGAATTTCTTTTGGGCTGTTGATCGGTGGCTAATAGGAATCTAAATGGATTCTTGAATGTTAATTGCCATGAAAATGCAATAACGGTAGCTTTAAGTTTATGTGTTAACTCCAGGCGGTGCTAGACATGCATGCAGCCTAAATTGCAATAGCTTTTAAATAGATTTTTGGTGGGAGATTGTCATAGAGGATGAATGAACTATTGTCTATAAATTCCTTTTGGACTGTACCATTGCTTGTCATGAAATGTAACTTGAAATATTGATGGTTTGGGGTTGTAATTAAAGTTGTTGCAAAGTTGAAAAATCACAGATTCACTGGCTATTTAGTAAGCTACCATAGCATGTGTGTGGAATGATGAGGATTTCCGCTCTGCACTCACTACGGTGTCCAGGCTCCACACTAGCCTACACTATAATAATGAGCATGTTTAACTCATATCGTGAAGAAGAGGTGGGAAGTAACAATGCACTGTTCTGTAGTGTAGCTATAGATTTTCAATTTTTTTTAAATTTTTACTTTTACTCTCTATATTTTAACAATATTTGAACATAAATGAACATATATTTCCCCATTTGCAGGATTAATAAAGTATCTAATCTACCCTATTTGTTTTACGAAGTTTAGAAAGTTGTGTGTAATCAGTTGCAGCAGGAAATGTCCCTGCTGCTACTGATCACACAAAACTCATCATTTGTCCTAAGCTCCATAACTGCATTATAAAGTTCAAAAGTTAATCTACTGAAAAAACATAGATGTAATAATTTCCAGAACTTGTTTTTATGTAACAAAATTTTTGCTTCTATCCACATTTGTTAGTGTTTATTCTTTCTGAAGTTTTTTTTTACTTCACAAACATTCTCCTCCTACTTGCCACACACACAAAGTGAGCAAAGCATATCTAAGCACATTCTCACAGCCCCAAGTTTATATTTATATATTTTAATCACAAAATAAATTTTAAAAACTATTGTATTTGAGCTCTTAATGGTCGTGTACACTGTAAAGTTAGAATGATAGCGTCCAAGAAGTCCAGTAGCTTATGCTGCTCCAGCGCTCCAGCTGTGCACTCCAGCTGTGTCTGCAGCATACACCAAACTGAACCACCGCAGAAGTTGATGCAATGATGGGCCGTGAGTGTGGCCTGGTTGCTTGCATTAACCGATAGCTCCACTTGTGAAATAGACACATTGCATGATCCATCGCAAAACACTAGCTGCTAAAAAATAGTGGTTCTCTTTGACTCTGCTTAACCAAGCAGTGCAAATTATAAATCATATCAAATCCTGGTCGCTAAACTCTCTTTTGTTGATGGTCATCTGCCAGGAGACGGTGTCAGGGCACAAGCAGCTGCTGAAGTTCACTGGTTCTCCACGGGGCGGGTATTACAGTGGTTGTATGAGCTGCAAGGGGAGATATCGTTGTTTTTGACAGAAATCAAATCAGATCTAGCAAAGCACCTGGATGTCTCTTGCATCTCTGTCCTATTTGGTCAATACCTAGGCTATATTTGACCACTTAAATGGACTCAATCTGTCTTCGCAAGCGCCATATGAGGTGTGTCTGTTTGGCCATTGTGCACTGATCACGGAACTCTAGGTCATATTATGTTACATATTGAAGAAAAAATACTTTCCCAGGAAACTACTGGAATTTATTTGTAAAATAGAAGGTGCAGAAAAACCCATTAAGTTTAGGTGTGTCCGATTAGTGCCATAGCAAAATCAGATAATAAGTAATTATCACGAAAAAACAGGTGGCTGCTCTCGGCTTCCATATAGTAGACAGGTAGGGGTGAGTGTTTCTGTCTTGTGCATTTAGGATGAAAAGACCATAAGTTGGAGATTTTTGAGTAGGCAGACCTTGCCAAAAACCTGTCTTCTTAGATGATATACAGTAGTTCCTGTTTTGCTGCATTCAGTGACCCAATTTTCAAATTTTGACTTTTTTAAAAAAATCACTTTGATATTAGCATCACAGTATAGTAGTCTGTCACAGAATTGCAGTGATTCAGTGACTTTTTTCTTTGAGTCACATATAGACTTACTCAGCTCTGTAATTATTCAACATTAATCTCTAATTTCAACTTTCTGCCTCACTCCCTCTCTCTCATACCACTTCCTATCTCTTCTGTAAGTCATATATGCACACTCCCTCTCTTGTCTTCGTGCCACCTCTGCTCTGCTATTTATAGGATGCTAGCCTTGGTGGGGGCAAACGTTCTTACTTCCTTCCCTGGAAGTCTGGTACATGTGGTGCAGCACAACAGAAAATTAGTAGTCAGCAAGGTCTCATCATAGTCACTGATATATAGGGATTAACTGCAGAAACAACACAGTATTGCAGCTCAGGGACTTANACACACACACACACACACACACACACACACACACACACACACACACACACACACACACACACACACACACACACACACACACACACACAAACAGAGACCCCTCTCTTGGGGCTCAGCATATGTGCCTTTTCACCTGAGCTAAGGAAGGGAAAGTAAATTTTGTGAACACTGTGAAGTGTGGAGCAGAACAAAGTATGTGTCTGTCCCCTACAGAAAGCCATGTGTATGTGTGTATACAGTATCAGTCCTAACCCAAAAGTAAGAATTAGTCTCAAAAAAATCTACAGAACAGTTGTAATTCTGCTTTCCTCAAAAGGTGCCCTTGAGCAAGGCTATTTAACCCTTAAAAAATAAAAGTTGTCATTGCTTGTGGATGAATAAAGACTGCACTCTTCTGCCTCTTCTTTTTTCTCCAGGTGTCATGTCTGCAAGACTTCTTTGGAGATGAAGACATTTTTGTGGCTTGTGGACCAGAGAAGTTTCGCTACCAAGATGACTTGATGCTGGATGAGAGTGGTGAGGCATCTAGTAGTTTCTCTCATTCTGAATTTTCAGTCTGCCTATCTTACTGTATGTTCTTCATTTCCTTCCCTCCTTTCTTTCCTGCTCCCAGCTCTGTTCTTTTTGTGTGTGCTACTTGCTACAGCCGAGGAACTTATCGAATGCAATCACACAGTGATAAAATAGGAGTTGTTGTGATACACAAGTCTGTTGTCTCTGTAATTCTACAAATTAGGGAACAATTAGTCTCAAATTACTAGTTTAACAGTTTGACTAATTAAAGTTGTCCACAAAGACCTAATCTGGAGAAATACACTGCTCTCCAAACTCTCCCAAGATTAATGGACAGCCTAATTAATGCAGGGTACCTCTTGTAATTGACATAATTATACGGTTGCTAATTTCACTATTAACTTAGACATGATAGATATCCAACTTCTTTTCCACTTCATGTTTATGTGCACTAGCAGCAATGTTCTACATTACTATGCACTTTTTGGAAAAAGATGTTCAGACTTTTTACGATGCTGGTGTGCAAATGTTTTAAAACCTTATTATTTATCTACATCTTTTTATGCAAAACTTGAACTAAGATGTACTCATATTGCTCATTGCTCAGTTTTTCTTCAGAGTACAAGTACAAAATTGGATTTGTTATGCCATGCTACCATGGCCATGGTTTTAAATGTTAGTCAATGGTCATATCAAAGTCAAGTGAATGTCTTGATTGAATGTTTTTGGTGATTTTGCCTTTACCAGTTTTATTAGTGAGAATACATTTTTTTTATTTGTAAACCAAAATCTTTATTTTCATTCTGTTTTGTTTTCTGTCTTTATCTGTGCTTGTCATCCATTTATCATGACTTTGCACAGTAGCCCTTGTCTTCCCTGTATGACACTTTTTCTTGGTTCAGGTGGCAAAAGACTGTGTAGGCTGTCCAGTTCATTACACTCCATTGTTTCCTGCCTCTCCTCTTCTTCCTCTCCAAAGCACTTAAGCCACTGTCTAACCTTTTGTACAACTGTTCCTTTTCCTCTCCTCTGCCTGTCTTCCCACCCTGGTCTTCTAGGATACATTGGCTTCTGTGTTCTCACTTCACCCATCTGTGTTTTGCTGTCTCTCTCTCACTTGTGCATCACTGTCTGAAGACTCCTGCCACTTAGTGCGCATCTGTATTCACAGCCTCTCATCCTCCTGTCTCCCATGAATGAGTGTGCACTGGCTTTTGTTCAAAGGTTTATTAAACTCATTTGTTTCCCTTGTATCCCTTCATCCTTTCATAATAGCCATCCCACCTGGGTCGCCAACTACCACCTCCTTCCCCTTTTTGTCTCGCTTGCTCTTTTTTCCTCCCCCTCTTCCCACCCTACTCTCTTTTCATTTGAAAAAGATAATGGCTATCCGTTACATTAGCCAGTTCCTCTCTAGTAACCTTCTTTACTCTTGAGAGTGAGGAAGCTTTCACATTCAACAAGGTGTTTAAAGACCATTTTTCTAGGGCATCTGCATTTTCATTAGCTACTGATGATACTCCCCGATATGAGATTTGTTGTAGTTGTTGTACTCTTATGGTCAGCCATTTGTGCTCAAAGTACACCTTATGTGTCCATGTAGCCGTAAGGGTCTACATGATGTAATATCATCATCTACCCTGCCTCTCATAAAACACTTAGTCAACCATGCCTGTCCCATTTTCAGATTGAGAAATGTGACATTCTTTTCCCTTCTTATTTTTCTGAAACTAGGAACACAAATACTGTCTTTTATGGCCGTCAGCATCCCATAATCCACTGCAGTCTATTCAATGCTGTTCATTTGTCAATAGTTCACTCAGGGGTTCCTCATCAATTCATTAAGTAAGAAAAGCACTGCATGATTGCATATTATTTGGCTCCAGGGGCTAAATTTGCTTCTACTGAAATTTCTTTTTAAGCCTCAAAATAGGTCATGAAGTTGCTGAAGTATTTTAATGTCAAATTAGAAACACCTCAGGCATTTATTAGTGGATGATTTAGATTTGATGTGTGACAGATATATGTTTGTTCTTTGACAGATATGATCCCTTAACAGGCACCTAATATTCTTTTAATAGCACATTGTGGAGAAGCCAGTGTTAATTTGACCGCATGATTAAACAGAAAGCCACATAGCTTTCTTTTCTTTCTTCTTTTTCTGTTCTTATCTCTGTGAGAGGACATTGTACTAATTTACATTCCTTCACTGAAAGATTAAACCTTAACCTTAACCATAACATGCCCTAATCATAATCAAAATCCTTTAAAGTCTTACAGCTAAGGCAAATGTTAGGTTTTTGTTACCAGTTGTGGGGTACAATAAATCCCAAAAATGTGTATATGAACAGCTTTTTCTCCCCCACACAATAAAGTCCAAATACACACTTTTTCTCCTTGTTTCAGATGACAGACACACAATTTGACACTTCTTCCTTCCCAGGAACGCAGAGAGCAAAAGGCAGAGGGCAGGAAGCATGAGGCAGAAATAGGCAGGTGGGAAAGCAGATTGAAAAACAAAACAGACAGCGCACAGAGAGACAGTTGGAGTCAGAGCTGCAGACAACTTCGCCTCCTCTCAACATCACTATAATTATCGCCTCTGCCTCAGCTCTGGCACACTGTCATCATGTTAACACTCTGCATTGTACATTAANCACACACACACACACACACACACACACACACACACACACACACACACACACACACACACACACACACACACACACACACCCATGCTCTCATACACACACGCATGCAGACAGCAGTACACGCACATGGCTGTACTTAATTTCCCATCCCCGCTGGTCTAAAATGGTAATGAGCTATAATGAGGCTGGGTTAATGAAGAGGAGAGAAGCAATGTTTTGGGGATGAATGAGGCATGGAGGATGCGTGAGTACCATCACATGGCTCATTTATAAGGACTGTATGTCTGTAAGATATCAGACCTCCATGAGTCATAGCTGTCACTCCTGAAACAGCACAGCAATGGTGTTTGTGAAAGTGAAGGTCAGAACTCATTTTTGCAGGTCACCTGAGGGTAAAAGCTTTTGTTGCATTAGTGGCTGTTTTCTTGCATGACAAGGTCAGAGCCAATCAAAAATGTTAAAACAAAAGTTGCCTAGGAATCCATAAAATTTAAGATTTTGATCTTTTACAGCGTTGAAGCTATAGTATATTACAAAACACAACTATTCAGTTCATCATACTGTTTGAGTGCAGCAGTTTTTTCTTATTTTTATTCTTCTTATTTGATGATTTGTAGAAGTCTAGTTGCATGGATTTTGATTAATTAACTCTTCTCAAAACTTCTCAAAACTTTTCCCTTAAAAGACAGATTTCCCAATTTTTTAAGTCTCTCCTAAAACAACAACCAAATGCCCAAATTAAATACTGACGCACTTGCTGTAGTTATTATTTCTATTCATACTGGCCATTCAGAGATCCCTCCATAATGGACTTACAATGTAGGTTGTGTTGGGCAATGTCAATAGCCCCCAAATGTGTATAAATGGATGTTGATTTGAAGCTAATAAAATCAATTCCGTGTCAGCAACAGGACAACACTGTATTTTCCAACACAAAAAGGGATTTTTTGTGTTGGAAAATACAGGGATATCCACTTTGCTTGAATAACTCAAATGGCTGAAGTATCATCGTACTTGCAGATAAATTTTTAGATACCCATCACTTACATTGTAGTTCAGTATGAACTGAAGAAATTATGACCAGGAAAAAAAAAGATGTTTCAGTGATTATTCAACCCACCCTTAAGTTTTGGGGACTATTTAAGTGAATTAATAAATAAATGGTTTCCGAATGACTTCTTCATACCTCTCTGTATGTTTCTACTTGCAGAGTGTCGTGTGATGAAATCGATGACCTATGGAAAGATTACTGGCTCTCTAAATAGAGGCTCCCCCAAGACTGTCATCCAAACACGTCGCAGCAAGTCCCCAGCATCCGGTAAGACAATAAATTAAGTTTCCTTCTTCTCATCTCCTTCTCCTTTAAAGGTTAAAAATGGGCACAGTGTCATTTTCCTGTGAGATGTCTGACTTTGTGTGTATCTGTGTGTTCTTGCATGTGTATATGTGCATTTATACAGATGTAAAAGTGTGCACAGTGTTTCACACCCGATGGACACATTTGAAAGTTGATTGTATCCTAGTACTTCCTTATGTGATTGCTTAGTGTTCTCTAGCTCATTACTCAATCAGTGTCGCAGCAAATGAAAACAGTTGGAATAAACACTGCAGTAAAATCAGAGCTCTGTGGAGTGTCTGGCATGTTTAGCGTACGTGTGTGCGTGAGTGCACACGTGTGTAAGTTGTGTCTCATTGCGTGCAGAGTATGGATTCAAATGAGAGTGATTTCACAAGGGAGTGGAGAAATAGGCAAACGGGGATGAGAGAGGTAAAAAAGAAAAAAGATGGGGAGTGGGAGTGAAGATGAGAGGGAAAGAAGAGGGAAGGGGGTTGGTGACTCAATCCTGCAGCTCCACACAAGCTGTTCTTTACCTGACATACTAATGAAATGTAATAAAATGGTGAGAGCTTGCACCAGTACCTGCTGCATTGTTTGTGCCTGATAATGATGCTTACATAAATGTCTCAGAAAAATCCTTTTGAGGTAACAGCGAAGTACAAAAACTTCATATTAATTCTAACAACTGAATGCAGCTTTCATTAAGATTCATTCATTAATGTGCCAGTTTGTGTTTGCCAAACTTTCAGTATCGCTCCAAACTGTTGAGGACTTGGTGATTTGTGTGGAACTTTAACAAATGTCACGCTGTTCTTTTTCATGATTGCGCAGCTTGAGCATTGGCTGAGTGTAAAACACCTAGTTACGCAACACTTGACTTTTCATCCTTCCTGTTATTATTTTGTGATTTGTGTCTTATTGGGTGTGGAGATGATTCAATGGCTGATGGCTGACACAGAGGCACACCCCAAAAAGAAGTCATTATACCAGCTGTTCAAGCACAGATGCACTTTTTTTTTTTTTAAATTCACCCTCAAACAGCTATGTAGCATTTCAGAGTAAAAAGCAGCCGTTGTTAGCAGGTGCATGCTTCATGTTGCACTTTGGGAAAACAGCTGGGAAAGAAGAGAGAAAGTTCTGGATGCTAATGGCATGAAAACTTTGGGGGAAAGGAGAGTGAGTCATACACTATCTGATCTTGTTGGCTGAGGCAATCTGAAATGAAGATGTATATTAATGGGTGTATGAGATAGAGAGAGAGAGAGAGAGAGAGAGAGAGAGAGAGAGAGAGAGAGAGAGAGAGAGAGAGAGAGAGAGAGGGAGAGAGAGACAGACAGAGAGAGAAAGAGAAAGAAAACAAGAGACTGGGGGGGCTGACTTGTCTTGGTTACCATGGAAACATAGCACAGTAGGAGCATGTAGCTACAGACATAATAGCCTGTGACACCCATATATGGCAGGGACTTCCTGTGAAATGGCCTGCAGTGCATCTGACTGACGCTCGGCCGTTGCTTAAACCCTGACTCAGACCATCCTGGCGTTTTCACTTCTAAGAAATGTTCCCCTCTTGGCACTGCTTCTGCCACTCAACATCATTAAATGTTCCCAAATCACTGTTGACTGTTTTGTATCACACTGTACTCATTCCCTGAAACATCATCAGTTCATACCAGAAGAGTTGAGACTGGAGTGACATGACAAATAATTGATGGATCCTCTTTTTGACCCTCACTTAGACTGACTGTTTTTTCCCTTGGCTTTTTTTTGTAGTTTGAAAGTACACCATGTCCACCTCCATTGCGGACATTTTGTTCAAGAATTATGCTAATGGAAGTGCCCCATAGCCAAGTGGTTACAGTGAATGCCATATAACCACAATGTACCTCGAGTCTGGCAAGGGACCTTTGTTGCATATCCATGTCCCTCACTACTTCCTTGTTTCCTGTTGCCTCCTGTGCCACTGATTGTCTAAGTATAAGGCAAAAAGTAGCTGATTCTGTGTTCAATACCACTTGGCTTATATACAGTAGATGTCCATTCTGCTATTATGTGTTCACGAAAAGGCCAACTCTCTGGTCTCACCACTAATGATGAAAATGAAAAGAAGAGGCTGGAGCAAATGATCTCACATTGTGACAGTGTCAGGATGGTACGTAGTAGTTGTTGTGGAATTTGCAATCACAAAGGTCCATCAGGTCTTTCAGTTAATGTATCATACTGAAAGTCCTATAAACTTTGTCTACAGATTATCAATACAACATATTGATGTAATTAGTGTCAAAGGGGATCCAGTGGACTGCCAATTTATAGCATAGAAAGATTATATTTACTTGTAGTTGTCAATTCTGTTTTTTGGTGTTTTGTCTACCATATGAATATGGTTAAAATCCTTAATATGTTTCAGCAAAAATTATACATTGTCTCTATCAAAACTAGTATCTGTGCGTGACAGAAGTAAAAAATTATTGTTTATTAACCTAAGCGCAGTGAGTCATTTAATAGGTTGTGTTGTGTGTACTTAGTGTGTCATAAATGTGTAAAACGTTTCAGAGACGCAAAAAGTACAAGTTAAAGGAAATCATCTCTGTTAGTGGAAAGAAGATGATGTGAAACAAAAAAGATTGAGAATCTCTTTGGTCAGATGTTTTTTCTTCATAGAGACAAACACAATGTCTCATCTTGTCTGTTTCAGGAACATGAGCCTTCTGAGAAATAAACCAAATCAATTCTGCAATGCAGCAATAACAAACAACTTATCAGGCTGCTCCCCTGCACAGATAGAATTTACCTCTTCTTCCTTGCTCAGAGACCTGTGTGTTGCATGAGTCATACATTCTTATCTAATGTGTGCTGCTAATCACTAATCATATATCATTTTGAAACATATAAGGAATAATCAAATAACCACCTGCTAATGAATGAAAAAGTGACACTAAAGGCATCATTCTTTTATGAATTTCAATCTAGCTCAGCAACTAACAATTATTTTCAGTCTCGATTATCTGTTGATTATTTTCTTGATTACGTGGTCCATAAAATGCCAGAAAATTACTTCCTAAAGGTGAAGATGACCTAAAAGTCTATTTTTGTCATCATCAACAAGCTGAACACCAGTTTAGTGCCATAAAAGACAAAAGAGACCAGAGATTTGTGAAAAGCTATAAACTGAGAATTAACTACATCTACATCATAAGATACAAATTGCATCATTATATTTTTCTGACTGACCATCAGTGATAGCTGCTGAAATTTCTACTGTTCATTGCAGTTGTTAGCACATTGCATTTTGAAGGTAAGTTGAAAGAAATGTCTTTTTTGATTGAAATACCACAGTTAAATTGTGAGAAGTGGAGGGTGATGTGGTGTTATGTTCTCTCAGTTGTGTTTAAGTGTATTTATACGTGGGTTGGTTTGTGTGGGTTTGTGTGTGGGTGGGGGGAGCAGGCTTTTGCATGTTAGCCTGACATTGTCATCATTTCAACTTCATTCTGTGATGATCTCACGACCCCAGCTGAGTGTCTGCACACACAGACCCAAAATAATGTGAGAAAACAATTTGCACTCATGTATAGATTCACTCCTTGTCTTGCCATCTGTCTCTGGTCTCCACCAATGCCTCATGTCAGCTAAAATTAACAGAGAACTGCAGATGGTGTCAGCAAGCAACACTCTTATACTTGAAGGTCCCACCTTTCAATTTCTGTCATGATCAACTCCGTATGATGGGAGAGACTTTACAATGAATTATGCAATACAGCCGACCCACAAATAAATTCTCACAGGGGCACAGCTGCTGGCAGTGACACTTTCTGAACTGCAATGGTGTGATGTTGAAGCTTTTGCCACTTTTCCTGCTCTATCAATTCTATCCATTTGAAGAGTATAATATAGTTTGTGAAAACTGATAAGCAAAGGCACTGTAACAATTAACAGATCAAACCAAGCAGCAGAACTTAACAAAAATAAACTCCTGACTGAAGCAGTATTGATATTTGCACTAATAATGATAATGGCATGCCTCCAGGCAGCTTTGTGAAACAGCATTGTATTGACTGTAAAAATAAATGTACACCCTTATGTTCTCAACCATCATATATTTGTGATGTCTGGCCCAGTGGCCCTGTTTTGCCTGCTATAGTAGCAATGATGGACAGACATCTATGTTATTTCCGGTTGAACTGACCTGGTTTCATTATTGTTGCCATGGAGACAATGCTAAAGTAAACAATCTTATAATGATGTTGTGACCTGACACCAGATCACCTAAGAGTGTTTAAAATGATTTTCCTTCAGATTTGCTGAGCATTCCACTGGGTCTGACTCTGCACCGACATTTTGAATTATAACTGCTTTCTCCTCAGTCAGGGAGTCCAGTTTGTTTGTCAGCAACTTTTTTTGCATAATACATTCATATCTCCTGGCGTTTCTCAATTGAAAAGCTCTAAATGTGTATAACATAAAATTCTGCTCCACTCAGTTTGATTTCATTGTCCAAATTTATGCTTGATTAAAGTTGGATACACATTACAGCAACTTAATAAAACAAACAGCGGTCAGGGAGGTGTGTGGGAGGTTGTTTTTTTTTTTTTTTTTGATTGCATCTTCCTTCTACCCACCTGCCACTACTCATGTGTGCAGATTCCTTTCTTTAATTTATGGTCCGAGTTTCCAAAATACCTTTTGACAGCCCTCAGAAATCATGCATAAAATTCTATGTTATGTTTATAGTATGAGGAACCATTATATAGGTTTCATTTTACCTGTATAATATAATGAGTTGTTGTTCTTAAAATGAACATGTGTTAATAGCCTATACATGTGTAATATAATTTCAATTGATCAGTAAACTGATTAGGGCTATTACATATTAAGTCTTATTGGTGCTGGTTCTATGCTATATTTTGCATTGTTTTTTTTAGCCACATAGTGGTTCTAGGAATGTCACTGTTGGTCTGCCAGTGTGTTCACCACTTTTGTCCAGACTGAAATATTGTTGATATATTGAAATATCAACTATTGGATGGATTGCTATGAAATTTGATACAAATATCTATCGCCCCAGGGAGATGAATTGTAATCATTTTAGTGATCGCTTATAAAATACTTGCAAACCTAGTGACATTCCCCTCAGTTTATTTAGTGCTAACTGGTACATGGTAGCATGCTAACAGGCTAAGTTGATGAACAAAAAGGGTAAACACTTTATCATCCTGTAAACATCTGCATAGCATTGTTAGTATTAGCATGATAGTGTGTTGATAATTGAAAATGCTTGAATTGACAGGTAGGTACTTATTTTACTGTAACTTTGGGATAGATACAATTATAAATAATAAAAAAAAAAACACCTGTCATATCAGGATTAATTTTTCCTATATATTTATTTAGTAGGCCACTCCATAATCACCTGTGATTTTCTGGGCAATATTTTTAATTATTAATCGTTCATCACGCAGCAGTGCAGAAACACTGTTTATGCAAGTGTGAAAGAAGTTGTTTCATGTGGCTGCACTGGATTCCGGTATTGTAGATTGGTCGGTGAGATTGTACGTATCTACGTCCTTGGGAGAAGGTTTAGTGCCTTTACACTGAAGCCAAGTGCCTTTAAATATGCAGGAGAAGCAGGGATTCGAACTGAACATCCCAGTTTTAGGACTTGGCATACATTGCTTGCCAGATATAAAATGTATTCTCNTCTCTCTCTCTCTCTCTCTCTCTCTCTCTCTCTCTCTCTCTCTCTCTCTCTCTCTCTCCGGTGCGCGTCAGAGTTTGCGCAAGCAGCCTCTCCGCCTCTGAGCCGTCTGTGTACTACAGCGCTGCTCCGTCTCTCCCATTCACCACACTTTACTATCACAGTCGGTCTGAGCGCACACAGTGGTGCTGTTCTTCTTTCCCTTCTTCTTCTTTTACCCACCTTTGGATTATCACTGTGTTTTTCCATCATGCTGGAAGTGGAAGGTAGGATATGTAAACGGCATTATATTCGGGTTTATTTGACATCCACCCATCTACAACTTTTATCATGTCTGGATAGGGATTATTTCATCGGTCAGCATGGGTGTGTCTTTGAACACCACATAGCTCGGCTTCGCCTTGTAGTGATTTGTTGAGTGAAGTCAATGAGAGATGTTAAGGCTTGTTGTGTAACCGGGAGGAGTGTCTGTCCGTGTGCGTAACGGTGATGCTGAATTTCCTCAATGAAGATGCTCCGTAATCTTTAAACAATGGCAGTTTCTTGTATTGTATTCCATGTTTCACTTCCCCTTTAAAAAATATGAAAGCGTATAAAACAGGGGCAGCCGATGCTATTTCAGTCTGTTGGCTTTATCTCCTCGTCTTGAATAATTCAGAAAGTTCTTTGATCTCGGCAGGGGAATAAACATTATGTGAAGATTGGACGACTCCCACAGGTTTCACTTCTCTGCTGCATCAGGATAGTCTCTGAAAATGTAATTAGGTGGAGACTATTGTTTACATGTAGCAAGTAGTTGGGCTGATAAAAAAAAACATCAGAAATGGCAAAGATGATGGTTAAAATACTAGAAAAGGAAGAAAACAATGAATCTGGTGCCATTTCTCTGAACATTGGAACATTTTCTATTTGATTTGTCCTCCTAAATTCTTATGGTGGAGTCACACTATTGACCATATTTGAGTGACTTCAAATACCTTACCCCACCCTAAAAGTCACATCATTTATTTAAGGAGTTGAAGTTCAAGATCAAAGCTGAATTTCAGAGCTGCTGATCTACCTCTAGCTTACTTCTATATACTGTATCTCCAGTCACTCATTGGTTGAATCTCTGTCAAGGAATTGATTCAGTTAATAGTTGTGTCATTCGATTACAGCAATATTATAGATCTGTTGGTCATTTAGGAATACCTTGAGATGACTTGAGGTGAGGCCATGTTTTTTAAAATATTTTTGTGTTTGACCACACTCAGGATCTGGATACAGCGTTGATTTATCTAATGTTCTCGTTTAATGAGGTTATGCCGCTGGGTGTGTGCTGTGCTGCAGCTGGAAAGACTGAGCTGAGGTCAGAAGTGCATTGAATTCAAGGATCTGTTTGAAAATGAGGACAGCCTGGTGTTATGTATGTTGACATCGAACCATGCACTTGGAACATGCTGTAGGCTAATTTTGGGTGGACATATGGTTAAGGACTCAGGTGTAACTGGTTTATTTTGAAGAGAACAGGATTTGGCTAAAGTAAAAAAGTAAAAAAAGAGCAGGGTGAACTCCAGTGCTCTTTTCTATTTTCTCTTGATCCCCCGCTTTTCCTCCTCCTCTGCCGCCTCTGCCTCATTCATGTAAACGGGTAGATACTGAGGGCGGAAGTGTGGGCTGCTACTAGACACTCAGAAATATAACTGTTTTAGAAAACATTCACTTTTAAAGGATTGTCTGTTTCAATATTTCACTCCTCTTCGGTCTCACCTCTCTCATTTATCCTGACACATTTTCTATCTAATTTCTTTCTCCAGTGAACGGGACACCGGCCAGTCAGCTGTCCACCCCTCACTCGGGAAAATCTCCCAGCCCCTCCCCAGCCAGCCCAGGCAGCCTCAACCAACGCCGGGTAAGACCAGAATACACAAGCACACAGACAAACACACACATAACATTTAGTTACCCTAAATCCATAACAGATTCCTTCTATGTTCTCAGGAAAAGGACAAAGCTGTGACTGAGCATAGGCCAACTACTTCTTAGAGTCACTAGAATCCGAAGAAACAACATCCCAACATCTTTAATATCTCAGATCGGGGTGGGGCATTGACATTTGACCTCACGTGGTGCTGATCTGGGATTCTGAGAATTGCAGGCTCATGTTAGGATCCTCTAAATGTTAAAACTCTTATATCCAGTGTCAATAGTTTTAAAGGACAATTCCTCCGTTCATGCTAATACTCTGTCATGTTCCTGCATATACTGATCCATAGCTCTTTATTCCTTATGAGGACCTCTATCTGTCTCCGGTAGCCAATCGGTTAGCGATGCTATCACTGACTTTTCAAGATTAATTGACCTGTCAATAATTTGTGCAATATCTGATTTAAAGATGAGACTGATGATTAGCTTTATGAGCAGCCTACTTCAATCTTTCAATCCTTTTTTATTCTACTAAATCTGTTTGCATCCTCTGTTAGCTGCTAAGCAGTGTATTGTATTGCATTTTAACTTCTTTTAGCAAAACAAAATACCAAATCAGAGCCTATTGCTGATTTAAGATCGCTTTTATTTATCAAGTCATGTCTTTTTGCACATGTACTTTTGTGTAAACAATTCAGAAAATACATTTTATACTTTCAAGTCAGACTATTTCAGCTATGATTCTTTTGTCAATTATCCAGTGGTTTATCTGGGTAAAAAATTAAAACACCAAAACATTAAAACACCAGAACTAAGAATATTAATCTGTTTTGGATAACTAACCAGGGAGAAAGATTATCTGAGGTGCAAACTTGCTGTGTACACTGTAATGCTTGTTACTATAGAAACTACTGTGCAGAGGGGGAGCATGCAATTCAATCGGAAAACCTTGAATTCTAAGTAAGAGAGGCTGAGTTTGTGTGTGTGTGTGTGTGTGTGTGTGTGTGTGTGTGTGTGTGTGTGTGTGTGTGTGTGTGTGTGTGTATGTGTGTGTGTTAAAGCTCAAGTAGTATCAAGTATTTGTTAATCCAGTCCTTGACAGAGATGATGGTGAGCTTTTAATATCAGTCTCAATCCCAATCAGACCCTCATTTCTCACGCCAACTTTTTTTTAATTTGTGGCTCTAAGCCTGCTGCTGATTTACTTCCCTCATAAATAAACACTCACACGCTCAGCTCACCTCAGACTGCTTACACTCACACACAGGCACAGCAACGTATTTGAAACTGTCATGTATTCTTATGAATAACGCTTGCACGTGTCTTGTGTTTTTTGTTCACACACACTCGCTGAAACCTGTAGCATATTACACATTCATATGGTGTGTACTAACTTTTTTACTTGACAGCACCTATGATTTATGCTGTAATTATTTAGCTACTTATTAGTGCATACACAAATCCACAAACAAAAGGCAAAAACGTGGTTGGTATCAATATCACAAATATAGGACATGAAGAAAATTAAGTGGTTTTTAGTTACTTCTATGCACAAATGAGTGTATTGAATGGCTGTATATATGAATGACTACACACACTAAAACCTCAAGAACTTTTATTCTTATTCTATGCTGAATAGTCTGGTGAAATGACAAAGTTATATCAATGTGATATGAACTTCAGCCAGGACAACAGAAACAGATCAGATTCAAGTTTTAGCCACAGTGAGAACCTTACAGGTGCCTCCATAGTCATCTATAATGGAAGTGGGTCACCTTAAATTGTGCAGTGTTGAAAAAGAAAGAGGTGGCAAGTGTGCACACATTTCTAAACTATAAAATATATTGCACTAACCCGTCTACTTCCCTCTGAATGTGACAGTTGATGTAGACAATTACCATGCTCTATTTCTGCTGCTGTATTTTTTCCTCCTGCATCTTTCCTGCAGTTTCATAGTGAGATCCTGAAAAGTCAGAGAGGTGAGGGTGGTGTAGTGAGATCTAATGAGAAAGTGGCACAAAGTAACAGATGCATTACCTCATCCACTCCAAATAAGACCACACTGCCTGTCATTTTCTTCCAAAATTTCCCTCAAACATTAGCCTTCACATTGACTTTTTGGGATTAAATTCTAGTTTTACAGAACACAGAATGGCAAGGGATTATTCCAGTCTTTGACACTGGAATAAAAATCTTGACACCCTATACTAAGCCTGCAATGGCTAGGCTGGAAGGAAGGGATAAAGCCTCGCAGCCCATTATCTCTCCTCTCCACACTGCAGCTTCACACTCTTCAGCTATATTACGATGTAATTCTCCACTTTTTCTGTCCACCCTGCTAGCGATTCTCCTCCTGTCCCTTCCCTCACTCCTTCTCCCACCCATTCTCACTCACCATCGCCCCCCCCCCTCTTCTCCATATGAAAAGGTATTAACTTCACAGGGAGAAATTATATTCCATCATTTCCCTTGTAGATGAAGTCTAAGCTTCTGTTAAGAGGAGGGTGCTGAGTTTCTGGCACTATATTTGCACATTTTCTCTCCTCCTGTGTCACCTCTATGGAAACATGCATGAATAATCGTAAATGTGGCATACACACATTCACATCCTTTTTCTGTTAGGGTTACAGTGGTGATCACCCTCACACCTGACAAAAAAGGATTACCAAAACGTCATTATCACAGATTTTGGTAGTGTTCTTAAAATTAACATTTATGTTTTTGAAGGAACGTGGGGTGTAAAAATCACAATTTAAAATTAAATTTCAGATTAATCTGTTTTCTTAAGCAGACAGAGCCTTGGCTACCTGCTACAAGGACTACATTTAAACAGTTCACCTCACTAGACCCTGCACTTAAACACTTACAGGCACTTAGCTGCCTGAAATAGGCAGCTCACACAGCTTGGACTTTCATAACCTATTTCCTCAAGCAAAATATACAGACATAGTATTGCACCATGGCTATTTCCCTTTTGATTTCACACATACATGGCTATATGCATGAAGACAATACATTTTCACAGATAGTGTGCACAAAATCACTTACACGTTCATGTATGCTTCAGCAGAAAACATTTTATACATGAAATCACCATTTGCGCACTATAAGTGTGGGCTTGCACATGGTATGTGTTTTATACATTCAGTGCACGCTAGAGTGACCCATTTTCATGAATTAGCAATGGAAGCATGAAAGAGCGGTCTACATTCATGAGGTCATCCATCTCCCTCTTCTATATGCCTCTTTTAGTCTTTTCAGCACCACATGTGCCACAAAGAGCACTATCGTTTTCTAAATTTATATTGATTTAATATTTAACCTTCAACCAGATTTAGACACACACTTTTTTGTCAATATCTGTCCATATAAATTGAATGAGCTACAGTAGTGAGGTCACTGTGCTTTGCTGTCTGTTTGTGCCATTCATTATGAAAATCATGGACTTGGATCTAAATCGTTAAAAAAAACCTTACAGTAGTGACAGGTTCAACAAATAGAGGGGTTATGATGCCAATACAGTAGCTGTAATACAGTCAGGTAGCTGATTGTGTGAGTGTATAGAAGGAAGAAAGTGCTAATTGTCACCTACACCACTACTCCTCTCACCATTAACTCATTTGTGTCCATCAGCCTTTGAATTGCATGCTCCATCTCTCATTCTTATTCACATTTTGTGTTGGTTGATTCATAATTAAATTATGTGTATGAGTGTGTATGTTTGCGTGTGTGTGTGTGTGTGTGTGTGTGTGTGTGTGTGTGTGTGTGTGTGTGTGTGTGTGTGAGAAAGAGCAGACTGAAGAAAAAAGTATGTATTTTGAATTTAATTATTGTCTCATCTCATCCATGTGAGTGTGTTGTAACTAAAGATTGTATTTGTTATTTGGTTGTAT
>JANJYP010024874.1:0-14925 GCA_024605115.1 Rastrelliger brachysoma | reverse complement strand
AGCCCTAGGCCACGCCGAGAGCTCGAATAAGAAAAAGTATGTTTAGTCAGCCTTATCCATCTCCATAACATCTTCTATGTGAGGTGTTCTCCTGGTGCTTTTGTGACTTAAGGCCCACCTTTTCCAAATAAATGTGAAGGGAAAAAAAGGAGGGGGGGGGGGGGGGGTGGCAAAATCACATGAATTTTCTCAGATTGGGGTTCGCTTCTTAGAAATAATGACATGGAGTCGTGGTGGGTTGGTTGCTTTTGATTTCATGAGTCACAATGGAAATCACTGGCTCATGCAAGTACTGTAGGAGGTTGGTGAAAGGCAACAGAATTTTGATTTATACAGATTCATTTATACAGAGAAGGGTATTGACTAGCAGCTGGTATTCAGAATAAAGCGAGGTCAAGTCGTGTGAGTTCAAGTTTCACCAAAGATAAAACTTTCAAATGAACTGTTGGAAAAACAACAGTTCTTTTCTTTTTACCAGAGTGTACAGAGCTATGTCTTTTGAAGCACGATTCATAGGGATAGGGTTTAAAATTGAAGGTTTTGCCTCACTCGGTGGGGTGGTGGTTAAAGCGTAGACCATATGGAGCATTGCTCTTAAGCGGCAGACACTGGTTCGAATCTCGGCTGGAGCGTCCTTTCCCTACATGTCTATCCCCCTCTCTCTCCCATTTCCAGTCTGCCAACTTTACAATAAAGGCGTTTGTGCCACAAAAAAAAAAAATTGAAGGTTTTCATTACAGGGTCCTCTACAAAGTAGTATGCAACCTTTTATGACAATAGAGTAAAATGAGTTACTTCTTCTGTTCCAAGTTTTTTCTTAAATTCATCTGAAATTTAAAACCTTGTACTGTTTCTGCCATGCATTGACTTAATGAGCTGATTTAAAAGGTTTAACATATCTAACAAGTGCTTCTGCTTTCCAATTAGCTCAGCTAACTATTGATTACTGGCTGTTTATATTTATTTATCTTTAAAATTATCTGTCATTGTTTTCATGGTAAGCTCTTTATAAATTATGAAGATTACTGTACCTCATCTTACAAAGACTAACTAAAGCAGCAATCCTAACATTAGCAGAACCCTTTCCCTAGCTTTCCAACATGTCCGGGTGCTTTGTTATGAGTCATCTCTCATTTTGTGTTACTGCATCCAAGGGAATGTTAACTAGCTAACAGTGGCAAACATGTTTGCCTTTTACAAAGAGACATAAGCTATTAAAATATTTCTTATTTTATTCTAACCTTTAGGTGATACGACTGACTCCATGTCCCATTAGATGGTGCTCTGAGGCCCATCACTGGTTCACAGGCTGCTCTATTTAACTTATTCAACAGTAGGTCAAAGATGAGGGCAGGCATAGTTAACAAGAACAACACTGACAGCCTGAGACTTTGTTTTTTGGTGAAAATGTCTTTAAAATGATTTATTCAGCCACACTGAAGTCTGCAAATCAGTTTCTGGTGAGAACATCATTGCAGAGCTGCTGTATTTTGTATTATCTGGAAGGAGGATGCATATTCAGTTTTACGAGAGCAGCACAAGTTTCTAATTCATGCTTAACAATTACATTTGACACTTTACGCCGGTAGTGCTTGCAGCCTTGTTAAATGGTGAGCTGTAATTGAAAAGGTGTATTGGCGCCAACTGCGGCAGTAAACGCTGATATTCATGTTTATAAATTCACCTTGCAAGTGTCAAATAAAATCTTTTAGTGTGAGTTCAAGTCATGGCATGAAAATTTTTATCAACCTAATCAAACGAATGAACATCCGTTACCTCAGAGTCCAGTGACTGGACACTATCTGCATATTCTACCCTGGAGAGATAGAAAGTGGAAGTGTTTTATTTGAAGCTGAACAAATAGATGTAAATGTTAGGTACTCTCAGAGTGTAAAAACCTGAGTCTGTATCCGTAGTCTGAAAATCAGTGGCAAAAACTGTTGGATTTCATATTGATTTATGAAGCTTCCTGCATTGACTTTCAGAAGTATGACTCCTTGGAGAGAGTGTAAGATGGCTGTTCTTTGAGATTTTTTTTTGACACTCAGAACTGCAAAGTAGAAATCACAATAACATAATGTAATATTAGACAATGGGCCTCATGCATAATGTTTCTTTTATGTTTGTTCATATACAAAGCAAGAAAATCCTATATGGAATTCAACAAACTCTAAAAGCTTAAACCTAAATTGTTCATTTCAGCTTAATGAATCCCACCTGTTCATGAGCAGGTGCATCTTCATGTGATGTGATCACTTTAATCAACCCAACCCCTAACATTGCCATATAAGGCTCTACGTTCTGCTCACTTTGTGGTTGAATTTCCACAGTAAGAACACCTCACAGCTTTTTAATTCTACACGTGATGTTACAGATGTTACACTGACAGCTGCAACACAACATGATGCTGGACAGAGAGCTAGATAGCAGATGTCACATGAGATTCTGTAAGTACTGTAGAAGTTGCTGTGTAAAAAAAAAATATGGCCATTAAAATGAATAAGGTCAAAGGTAAGGGTAAACTTTATTGATTAGTGGGAGCTGTGGTGTTGTACAGCTTTATAGTCTGATGTCTATAAGTAAAGGCAGTGACAAATAAATACCAATAAAACCAAAAATGCAATGCAAAAAAAAAAAAGCACAGAAAACGCAATAAACAATCAATATAAGAGTGATATATTCGAAATAAAGCAAAAAGCTTGTGCAACAGCAAAGCCATCATTTCTGTAGCTGTAACAGATGGCTCTTAGTACTCACTGGGAGGTTGACTGCCACATCCGAATGCATTGTGGAAAACTGCAGTAGCTTGCTGACTGTGTTGATTTTTGAGAGGACGTCCTACCACACAACTGTGCAAATCTGGAACCTGAATGACCCAATCTCCTCTGCCAAAAAATTGAGGCCTTCATATTTTTTTTTTTTTTTTTTTTACCCTGATGCCAGATGCCTCGTAGCTCAAAGGAAACGATGCTGTTGACATGGCTCTCCTACCTCGTCTCACTCCGGGACTTTACTGTAATGGTGACATGCTGTTTCAAAATGGCTTGTCTCTCGGGAGCAACTTAGAATAGAGTGTTGAGAGATCTTCTGAACAATGCCAAAGAAAACTGGTAGCATCTGTAGAGTTCTTGGCAGCATCCACCACCACAACAAAATTCAATGTACAAAGTCCCACGGGGAAGATACAAGGTACATGGTTTCTTCTCCAAAAACCTTGACTGTGCTCTTTTTCTTTTTACCTTTTATGTTGGCACCATTGTGGTAGAATTGCTCTCTGCAATCACTGGAAAGAATATTCAAGTCTTCTGCTCAAAATGAGATCAGACAACCCGTGACCTGATCCTTCAGGTGCAACTGAGAGGCTTAAATAGTGCTACTTGATCTAAGATGTTTGTTCCAGTTTGACTGTGCTGGTCACAATAGACATTTGCTCCAGGTGGCTGAGATCTGGGGTGTAATCCAAAATGACGGTATAATATTTAGACAGGTTAATTTCCAGCCACAGGTTTCTCCATAATTGTGTCACTGAGGCATGTAATTTGTTCAATTTGAATTGTTTAGCACAAGTTGGTGCTACTGATGTGTTGTCTCAGTAGTGGATCAAACATGGCTAAGAATTCACAAAGTGCAACCAGTTCTTCTTCAGCACCAGATTTCTGTCTGCTAATGACTGAACTATGTCCAACAGCTGACTGGAAACCTCCTTTTTTTTCAGTATTTTCATCATGTTTCTCATGACACATTTTTAACTGGTCAATTAATTTCCCTTTCTTGAGTCGGAGTTCCAATTCTTTCCAGGCACAAAATACAAAATTTAAATACTAAGTCAACTTTATTGTCAGTTGCTGGAGAACAGTTTGCAACAGACGAAATAAACTGCACTTCAGCTCCACTTTATTTTTTTCTTCATTTACCAATATCCTGTAGTTCTCGTTTAGTTTATTGTTGTCATATGCATTAAAAATACATTGTGCAGTTTATGCAATGAAATGCATTTTGCCAAACACTCAACTCAACCTTCACATTGTATTAAAAATAATAAATACAATAAATAACACAAGAAAAAATGTACCAATAAATAAGAATTAATCACATGCACCATGGAAATAAGTGCTGTTGTTGAGCAGTCTTATGGCCTGTGGATAGAAGCTGTCCTTGAGGCGGCTGGTGCGTGCTCTGATGCTCTGCAGATGTTTACCTGAAGGAAGGTAAGAGAACAGGCTGTGTGCTGGGTGGTTGGAGTCCTTTAAGATAAGCTGAGCCTTGGCCCTGCAGAATAGACAGCTTCCTAAATGGATAAAGACGTTGTGTAGTTGGTTAACTGCAAAAAATGTCCCTAAAATAAGGTTAAAATCATGCATTTCAAACAAAAAAAAATTCTTCCAATGAAGTAAGCTTTTTTTTTTCTTGGTAAGAATGTAAGAATTTTGCCACTTGTATTCTTAATACTAGGCTGTGTATTCTTGATTTGAGAAAATATTCTCCTTAAATCAAGAATGAATAAAACATAAGGAGACAACCTGGTTGTTCAGATGTTGCATAAAATGTGAGCTCATTTCTAGTCTAGAAAAAACAAGACATATGCTCTAAAAACATGCTTGACTTTCATCTAATAAGATTTTTTTTCTTTTAGTTCTTAAAGCTAGAAATGAAATTTTCTCAAAATAAGTAAATTTCCCTTTCTTGAAAATCACTTTTTGCAGTGTAGAAGGTTGTTGTACCTCAGTATCTCTGTAGACATCGTCATGTAAAAGGAAGCTGAAGAAGCCTATAGTACCCCAGGGTGCTTCATAGCAATCTTGCCTAAATGTTACATTACTCATAATGCCTCTACATTACCATAGCTACACATTAAATTTGTTTCTTAAAGATGTTTCCAACTAGCAGCGAAGGCTTTCCCTTCTACGAAATTCCTCTTTACCAACCCTGAAAAAGCATGTTATATCATATTTCTAATTTAGCTAATGTATAAATATTGTTCAGAGTGATCACAAACTGCTAACAGTGTTTAACAGTAAAGAACACACTAGATTAATTTCTCCATTTCTGAACACATTGCAGCAGTGTTCCTGTCTGAACATGCACATCTGCTCAGTAAATGCTGAACAAAGGTGAACTCTGACCTGACATGTGAAACCACCAAAGCCGACTGGATAACTACAGTGAAGTAAGAAATGAGCACTAGAATTGGTCAGTTTCAGTAGAAGTGAATCAGAAACTGAGGAAATATTAAATCACAGAAATATAACATACCTGCACCTAGTGATTGAGAATGTCCAAAAATGGAAAAAAAAAAAAGAACTTCAGAGATGGCATTATAAAACTTTGGTTATCTGAGCATTATAAAAATTTGAATCTTTATTGAACCAAATCTCCTGAATTACAGATAGTGTTTCTAAGTTGAGCTGCAGTGGTCATTGTAAAAAAAAGTACCAAAAGAGTTGTAACTTTGGAAGACACCCATATAATTTGTCTTAACTGTGTCTGCAGAAACCTCGCATTAGCTTCATCAGTACTTTAAAATTAACTTTCTCCTGGGAACTCTGAGAATGTTTGACCAGTTAGATCTGGTTTTCTACTATGAGTCATGGTTTATTTATATGAATGAAATGTACTCCTCCGCCTGTATCTCTGCAGCACTTCTGTTGCTGTCATCCCCACCTATTACCCAACCTGTGAGGATCACAGTCAATAGATGGAGCTAGGAGGCTGTGAGAGACCAAAGACTCTAGGATGACCTGGGATGATTTTGATTGAGTGAGTAACTGTTTTGACACACTGTATACCGTACACATCCCTGGAGAGATCAGCGTGGAATACAGCACCCCCACCCTCCACCCCCCCACCCCCCAGCCAAGGAACTCAGGGAATTTAAGCTTTTGAAGGTGACTGATATTTTATTGTGCTGAAGTTGCCAATAACCGCTATTTAATTTCTCTGCTCATCAAGAAATGTGTCCATCTTTATGCTGAGCAGCTTCCAAACAAGTGTGAACACTCCCTCGCAATTAATAATGAGAAAACATATGTGAAATCCAATCAGCGCATTACATCAAAATCAATTTAGGTTGAGGTCGTCTCATAAACAACGTCCATAGCATTGATCAGATATGCAATAAATTTGTGATGAACAAACTGCGTCATGTCTATGCATGACACTTCAGCATGTCTAATCACTGAAGGTCAATTCAGTCATACTGACTGATATGTCATCTGAACAAGCCTTTATTAATATTCAAGGGAAAAAATGTGCATGTTATTAATTGAAGGAAATGAAGTTTTTAATTTATGCCGTCCTGCTGCACCAGCTCCACAACCTGTGTACTGTAGAGCTGCAGCATGTCATCATCACAGCAGCAGCTGCAAGTCCTCTAGCTTATTGCTGCACTCTGAAATTACAGTCTTATATATAAATGTGCTTATGTACAAAAGTGGAACTTGTGAAATCTATTTATTACAAAAGGGGTTTATTTTTGTAGTTTGGTTTATATTTGTATCTGATGACTTTAGCACAAGTCTAACTACTTTAACTATGCTAGACTGAAATTATTTCTACTGAAGATTTGATAGAAGTCAATGCAATGACAAGTAGGGGTGTTACAATAATTACATCATCAGTGTTTCGTACAATAACTATGCAATAATTGAAATGACTGTACATATATTCATTTATGATCTATGCATCAATATCATGACGAATCTTAAGGGGGTATGGGTCAAGTACCCAGGTCATGTGACCTCTTGACACCATTCAAACCTAAATTGACACATTTTATGTCAAATGCCAAAATGGCAGCCTATGTGGACAGAGACAGTGGCCATGATAACAAGTGTTGTTGTTTTTTTTTGTTAATTATGTTATGTTATTTTATGTATTCTTGTTGAAAAATAATGAATTACATTTATATATATTTTAGAAATAGGCACTGAATGTCTATATCCTGGGGGATACATTGTCAAGATAGGGGTATAAACAGGCATAATCACTCTCAGATATACTTATGTTTTGAAGCTTATACTCTACAGAAAATCAATAATGTAAAGGTGTTTAATATAGATTACACTTCATTTTACTCTTGAGTGTGTATTATTGATTAATTCACCAGTGTACATGTGTTTTTAGGGAATTTCTACCAGTATGTTTTATGGTAAAAGAAAGAGGTGGCATCTGTTGTGTTGCCACCTGATAGTTCATCTGTTTCAGAAGAGGGAACCAGCAGTGAGGAAGAGGAGGATGAATTATATATACAGGTCCAGGGGAGCAGCAGCAGTGATCAGTCCAGTGTTAGCTCAAGTGATGAAGCAGAAGAGGGAGCAAGCCACAGCAAAAGAGGGATTTTCAGGTAATGATTAGAGTAAATAGTGAATTTTTATGTAAAAAAAAATCAAGTGACTTTAGTGTAGATATTGTACATACAGCATGTGTCTGCAACAAAACACGATGTGCAGTATGGTCATATGCGTTAATCTCTCTCATTTGCACACACAGACACGAATGTATGCACGCATACACCATCACATGCATGTACGTGTGCACACACACACACACACTCCAGGCGTGTGTGATTAGAAAGAACGGCTTGATGGGTTGTATATTGGAAGAAGATCGAGACCTCCTACAAAAAGGAAGAGGCAGCTTTGACTTTCATGTAGACAATGATGCAAAGCTTGCTGTGGTCAAATGGGCAGACAACAAAACTTTCAGCTTGGTGAGCTCCTGTGTTTCTGTCAACACTGTTGGCCAAGTGGGACACTACTCCAAAGAGGAAAAGAGGAAGATAATTGTGCCATGCCTAAAGATTGTATCAAAGTACAACACTCACATGGGAGGAGTAGATTTGGCTGACATGATAATTTCCCTGTATCACACTCCGGGAAAGTCTCATCGATGGTACCTGACCACATTTTGGCAGATGGCCACACTGGGTCAGAAACATCAGTGTCTGAAGGACTTCAAGTTGAATGTGGCCAAAGGATTCATCTACTGAAAAGCAGAAAAGGGGTCGTCCCTCCTGCTTGTGGATATAAAATTCAATTAAAAAATATCCTGGATTTGAAGAACATTGTGTCCTGGCTTTCACTTAGCTCAAGTAATAGTTTAACAAATTCTGAATGAACTTGATTGTTGATGTCTTAAGTAATAATGTCAAATAACCAACATTTCTCAGAATGGATATATCTTGTTTTGCAACAAAACTCTTCAATTATTAATATCACAATGTCTACATACGGACCTTTTTTTTTTTTTTTTTACCTTGGCATAGCCACACTTCACATTAGCAGCTAAGTGTCTATTCATGTCACATTGACTAAACAGTGTCCTCCATTCCTCACTGTGTTTAGTATATATATTGGACATTGTAACAGCCTATGAAATTAAAGGTAAATAACTCTTTCTCCAACTATAATGACAGTCTGTGTTTTTACACAAGTATAGCACCAATCTCCAATCCCAACTTCCCTATGACAGTAACATATCAGTCCTATAAAATTATCTTCGAATGACAATAAAATCATTTATCGTGATTATTTCTGAGACAATATATTGTTCAGTAAAAGTAATTATCCTGACAGACCTAACAATAAGTTTTTAAGTCAGATGATGCAGTCGGTGCTGTATGAAAAGAGTCATGTAAAACTGACAGCTTCTTTATGTAGCACTGTATCAACCAGCTCCAACAGGATGCAGCTTCAAGCAAACACATCTGACAAGTAGAATTCAACTCTACTGGATTCTTTTTTTGTTATATCTTAACTTGATTCCTCACATGGACTTGATGCTCTAGGCTATTTCTTTCAAAATATTTGCTAATCCTATTATGGCAGATTGGTGAAGTCTAGGTATGTCCCTAACCTTACACTGAGTTGTCCAATTTGACAGCTACAACACTATAAAAGAAGATATGCTATCACTTGACAAGGCATTGGAAGTTGAGATGTGTCAAGTAAATCTAAAAAAAATAAATTATTTTTTTTAAAAACAGCAAAAATACTGGTATTGTATTCTGCTGTGTTGATGATGTAAGTCTTGCTGCCACTGGTGTGTAGATTTGCACAGAGAATAGGAGTAGGTATCCTGAGGCATATTGTCTAGAGTCTGTATAGTTTGGACTGAAGTGATGTAGGAGAGAGACAGAAAGAAGGGCAGTTTCATAAATGAGGCCAAGAGAGCCAAAGAACAGAAGGGTGCAGTATTTGTGCCTGGTAAAAAAAAAAAAAAAACCAGCAGGAAACAGATCCAAACAATATGTCAATGGAAAGACTGGGAATAACACNTGTGTGTGTGTGTGTGTGTGTGTGTGTGTGTGTGTGTGTGTGTGTGTGTGTGTGTGCGCGCAAGTTTCTTCATTTAGAAAACCATTTTTTTTACACAGAGTGAATAATTTGTTGCCTCCACTTTTTATAGAACATTAATATTTGTGTAAAGTCAGTTACAAGGATTTTTAAGCACAGTGTGGGGTTTGAATATGTATGATGCAGTGATATCATATGATATGAAAAGGCCAAGAGGTCAAAAGAAAAACTAAAACAGAATTTTAATTTTTTTAACCAATTTCCATAAATGCAAACTATGTGCAAATTATTATTATTATGTTCACATTTGTTGGCTAACACTTCAAGTAGAAACCCAACTGACCAAACTAACAAGATAAGTCTCAAGTATTTTTGTAGATTTCTAAAATGTTCAGGACACATCATAATACATTTCAACACATAATAATACGTGTTGTAAATGTATGGGAGACAGTCAACAAGCTCTCATTCACCACAACAGCACAGTATGTTTGTACAATTGATATTGGATGAACAAGTGTAACAGAAAAAAAAAACACTTGTCACTTTTCGAGCTTCTTACTAGATAGAGAGTTGCTGTGTTAGAATGGCTGAGAGGTTTACTGCAGGCTAGTTTTTTAGGTAACTGTCTAGCATGCTGTGTTCCAGATATATTCTAAAAATAGTATACAACATTGTCAACCCCAGGGTAATTTCCCTCAGTGTTTCAGCCTGTCTAGTTCTGACTAATAGTGTTTGAGTGAGGGGTGGCGGGGTGGGGTGGGGGGTGGGGGGTAGTTAGTGCCCATGGATGCAGTTTTCTTTGCTAAATCCATTTGATGCCAGACTAAAATCAGAGGCCCACCAAAGAGACATTGTGACATTAGAGCAATGCTGCATGGAATCATCAGAGCCACTGGGTCTTTCTCTATTGGGAACTCTGTATTTCTGTAATTGTTGGGAGATTTCACTTCGGACTGAAGTGGTGGAGTGACCTGCCAAATCAAAAAGAAAGGGACATCAAAGCCAGTCATAAAGGTCATTACAAAAGTTTGTAAAAGTAATATATCAGATGACACATAATACCCTTGTGTAATTAATGCCATTAGCACATTCTGCAGAGAAGGTTAACTTTTTTTTTTGCCAATTTACACTGAAAAATACCAAAAATTTTTTTTTTTTTTTTTTTAATGAATATACAATACTGTATCTTTCAATATTGCTGCCACAGTTGTTTTAATTTGGCATTTATTGTGAGGACCTGCCTTTCAACACCTGTCCACTAGATGCAGGCATTCATTCTATAGTGCAATATAAAGTGTTAGTTATTTCTCATATTGTTATTTATTATTTATTTTATAGTATAGTACAAACACACAACAACAATGATAGTAAAACTATATAATAAATATATATAATAGAGACAATTATGTGACATTATTGGTAATATACCAGAAATATTCTTATTACATAGGTTCAAGTGAATTATACTTGTATATTACACACAACTGAAATTACTAGTGGAATGCATAACCAGTACTATACATGAAAGACTAATATTATAGAGTATTGGACATTTTGCACATATCATTATTGTGATCTTTTTATGTTGCTTCCACTAAAACAACATGTTAAGAATGACCGGGGTGAAGAATCTAAAATGACTTTGTAATTGCACCTTTGCAAATCCATGTGAGTAACACCCACAGTTACATAATTACACAGCTTAGTGTAAGTACACTCGCTTTCTCTCCTCCAAAGTTCTTATGAATTCTCCTTCACATCTTTGCTTAACCTCTTGACGTTTGCATCGAGCTCAAGGAAAAGTGGTTTGGGAAAAGATGAGTGGATGGTTACTTTTTGACTGAAACCCAGCATTCTAGCACTTTCCCTTACCCATTAATGTGGTGCACTCACTCATACCTGTTTATCTACTACCTGTGTTTTGATTGGATGCCTATATATGATCTGTTTGCCTGCCTTGCTGCTCTGGATGTGTTTGCTTGTTTGGACTGCCCTCTCATGCCTGACTGTAAGCCTGTTTATTGGAACATTGATCCAATAAAGTATCCTTTGAACTAGCAGCTCTGTATTTGGGTCCTCAGTTCTGTTGCCTGGTACACACCCATGACAATATCATGCATGCAGCCGAGAACTGATTTTTTTATTTTTTATGGCTTCATAAGAAAACTTTATGAAAATAAACATACAGTCATCTCATGCAGGCTTCACATGTGGGGCCCCATGTTAAAGAAACCATGTGGGATCCAGTTCAATCCCATGGCCACTCAGTATCCATGTAGCTCACATTTAACCCAAGTGGACATAATGGCTGGGAACTTCCCTCCTGTTATATAATCATGGTATCAAATCATAATCTTACACTAATGCTGCGTTCAAGACAACTCATATATAATTCAGAAATCAGAACTCAATCCGATATCATAAGATTCCCACTAGAGTTTAACTAGCAGCTAATGGTTAGCCCGGCAAATAAAAGTTAACAGTGGAGACAGCCCCGAGCATAGAGACCGTACTTGGCGACCTGCAATGCTGGCCGCCGTTTGGGTGGTACGATGCAAACACGACGTCATTGTCATGTCGAACCTGTCAAAATATGTCAATGTCTATGAAAGTGGTAAGTTAAGGTCTTGATTCTTTAAATTCCTTTTATCTTTCTACTGCAGTGATGTAAGGTCTAGTGAGGCATTCAAGGTGCTTTTGCTGGTATTTGTTTCCCTTCTCTTCTATTTACAACAAAGTTTTAAGGTGTCTAGTGTTCGTTGATCTATGACCCTGTAAATGAACCCAGGCATTCCACAAAAGCTGTGTCCTTATTTCTAGTGGCATTTCTCTCATTTCCACCTTAATGCTGACAGTGGAGTTGGCTAAATACACCTGTACATAATCTCATTTGGAATGTCGGTACAGTATGTTAATGACCATTGGTATAAGAAAACAAAGTAGGAAAAAGAAGTTAACGCTGCATTTTAAGCAAATTGTCTCTTTTTCACTATGTGCTTACTTTGTCACTGTTGTCAAGGTGATGAAGTGGACTGAACTGGTGTCTGACATATTGTTCCTTGAAAGTTTAGAGGGTTTTTTTTTTTGTTTGATTACATTTATCTTTCAGCTAATCACTGAAGAATATTTTAACTAACATCTGTACACAACTAATTTTATTTTATTTCTCTTCTACTGTATCAACACACTATTCATATCCCAAAGTGATGCTGTAATAGGAGTTTTTACTACCTTCCAGGGGCACATGTTATTTTAGTACACTATCAAACATCCACATATAGAGACTCCATACTTCCTTTATATAGATATAAAGCACTTTTTTTTTTGTTAAAGTTACTTGGAAAAAAGTAAAGATGTGACAACAGAGCTTCTCTATTCAGCTGACTTATAGCACTGCATTCATAAACTATAATGTGTGAAAACTCACCAGGGAATACAGATATTATTTTTGTTTTATTATTTACAATACTTCAATCCACAGTTCCTCTTCATAAAACTTAGTCGACCAAACGCAGGTAGAAAAAAATAACTCCAAAAATAATTCTAATGCTTGCACAAGAAACTGATAATTAGACTTTTTATATGGAACTGTTGTTGTTTCCAGTAACTTTGAGTATACCAAGGAGAAAATGATGCAGAGGGAAAGGCAGTGAACCAACATGACAATGCATCATCGTTTGGGTCAGAAGTCTAGTCAGTAAGAACTACTGTAGACAAAGAAGGAGCTACTACAGAATCACACACAAGGAATGCATACTATACCCGATGTATAATACTGTATTTCCTGTATAAGTCGCACCAGCCAAAAAATGCATAATGAAGAAGATATATATGAAAAAAGTGGACTTGAAATAGTTGAAATGAAAAATATGGTATGTGTATGTTTAATGTGTGGCTATGGCTCAGGTGGTAGAGGTCCTCCACTAATTGAAGGGTTGGTGGTTCGATTCCGGCTCCCCCAGTCCACATGTCGATGTGTCCATGAGCAAGACACTTAACCCCAAAGTGCTCCTGCTGCTGTGTCTGCGGTGTGTGAATGTGTATGAATGTGTTAGGTACTAACTGGTGAGTAGGTTGGGGTAGCCACCTCTCACCAGTGTGTGAATGTGTGTGAATGGGTGAATGTGACGTAGTGTAAAGCGCTTTGAGTGGTCGCAAAGACTAGAAAAGTGCTATATAAGTACAGTCCATTTTACCATTTACCAATGTATACCAGGGGTGTCACTCTCATTTTAATTCAGGGGCTTTACACAGCCCAGTTTGATTTAAGTGGGCCACACCAGTGCAACCAGTAGTATAGTAACCTATAACTCATATATACAACATACAGTACTAAAACTTTACTTTCTAAAGCATCTAGGTGTACCTTAGTAAGAAATATACCGCAAAAATATGTCCACAGAGAAAAAAAATCAAATTTGAATTATGTTGCAAGTCAAATTGTTATACTTTGCAAAGTTATCCAGTGGTGCCCAAATTTGACCACGAGCCGTATGTTTGACACCACTGATGTATATGGAAATAAGTCCTTTACCCTAACCCTATAACAAAAAACTGAAGTATGCATGTTTAGGGAAATAGCGCTAATATAAGATTTAAAGAGGCAGTAGTTATTTGTCCTAAACATGCACAACCACTAGTATGGTCCTTTTAACATTACTGTTATTATCTTATTAACTGCTCATAAGGTATTTCTTTGGGGAATTGTAGCACGCTGTTGAATATATTGAACAGGAGATGGTGGATCATCATGTTCTGTTGCCTTAAGAGGGTTTTAACACATATGAAATAGGAAGCAATCATTTTATTTTGTAGGATTAGCTCTCATAACCAAATTCAGATTCTTTTAAGAGCTTCCTCGACAGCAGAGCCATATCTAACGATGTAACTGCTGTAAATTGTCGTCCTTTGACCGAAATAACAAAAGTGCCATCGAGATCAAACATTACCAGAAGAGGAACGAGAAGCTCCATACTTAACAGAAAGCAAAGTGCTAGGAAAGGGCATATTTGTGTTTTAAAATTACAAATGAATGAGATAACATGACTTTGCAGCGGTTTCACTCCTGTCCTCGAAGCCGGAGTTGTCTGCGCATCTGTTTGAAGTATGAAAGAGAGGCGCTGGCTCTGATATGAAAGGAGATCTCATCCCAAATTTTTTTTTTGGGGGATAAATGTGGATAAAGCATCTTTGATCACAGCTGCGTCTTCAAAGCTGGAACAAGGGTTGAGGAGCTTTCGATAGCCCCGGTTACATGTTCCCGTCTTGTTTAAAAGCAATTACGCCCCTCACTGTTTCAGCCTGTCTGCTCTCGCTATATATACATGAAAAATGTTCGGCAGCTTGACTGAGTGACGGAATAAAGGGTGGGGTGGTTGCACCATGCTCTCAGATCAGATTTCTATCTATTTCATGTCAAAGTTAATTTCAAATACCGGTGGCTGCTATTTTATTTATTTTTTAAATTTATTGTTCTTTTGACTGTGATCCAAAGTTTAATTACCCTTTTAAACTGTCTTGGGGTAAAATAAAATAATAAAGGAGTCAAAGCCTTGTTTTGTAGATTAAAACTTAATGATCCAGTAATTTGTATAATAATGGAAGTTGAAAACATGAGACTGTGGTTTTT
>JANJYP010024863.1:0-12782 GCA_024605115.1 Rastrelliger brachysoma | reverse complement strand
ATAGCAATCTAACAACCAGCAAGCTGAGAAGAAAGAGATGCCTTTCATTAAAACATCAAAGAGTATGTATCATTCTCCAACCTGAGCGCTTCACTGAGCCACTTGGTGCACTGCATGCCTTATTAGATTAGTTCAAGCTAATCCAACTGTAACCAATTGTACGTTATTGTTCACGCTAATTACTCCATCAGAGGAGGTTGGCCTCCACTGAGCTCGCCTGAGGTTCACATCAGAAAGTCAGAGGTCACATTAGACCAGGATTGAAACTTCCAAGCTCAAATACCCACCTACACCCCTCATTCCTCACCCTCCCTTCACTGCACAGCTTGATCCATATTCCCTATACCTTCACAGCCTGGGAGAGATTTATCTGCAATAACGGGAAAATGGGGTTGTCATTGGAGATTTTAGTTAATACGCATACATCCGCTCCCTGTTGTGGCCCTATGACCTGTGCATATGCCCCTATCAGTTGAGAACACAGGTATGCAGGGAATGCCATTGCAGCAGTCAAACAGATGCTGCAGAAGACTGCAAGTTAAAGAAATCACAGGTTGGGAGGTGAGGACTGCACTTCATGCCTAGATTAATGTTTGTTCAACCTGGAATCATTTATGAAAGAGGTCCTATGGCTGGAGGAGATGTTCCTGTCTTGATAGTCTCTTATCTCTCTCTGAATAAACCATTCTCTTTAGGCTACAGGATACATAGAAGGTTATTTGTAATTATGCGAAAGAATGTTGTTGAGTATTATAACCCCCTGTGGTGCAACATTGGCCTGCAGCTATCTCTCACCACCATATATCATCTGTCTTTAACCCTGATTTGTCTTTCCAGGATCATAAAAAGAAGAGAGAGAGCTCCTCATTTCACACATAATAATCTCATTTCACAGCCTTTGGCCAACACATCCTTATAATTAAATGACCATATAGGTTGATTGTATTTCCTGAGGTTAGGGTCTAGGTAGGTTGGCTAAGGTGAAGGAAAAGATCATGGTTAAAATAAACACTTGTAATGTGGTTATCATATTCTTAAGATTAGGTTAGGATTAGTTTAAAAAAAAAAGTCTTGATTTTTAGGCATGCAGGTGGTCAGTTGGTTCATCCGCATGGTGCATGCACAGCCAACTCCAGTTCGAGTCCCGGCATGGAGGTTCTTAGCTGCATGTCACACACCTCTTCTCACGTCTCCTTTTTTATTTAATATTTACATGAATCAATTGAACAATTGGTCTTGCTTTGTCAATCTTTCTCATTTTTTACTTCGCAGACTGTGTGTGAGGACATTAAATATCTTGGTCACGTCATATCTGGGGTGGGGAGGGGGTGGGGGGGATCTGTGATGTGTGATGTTATTGGAGATACATCACAGGTTGACATGTTTACATTAACCTGTTGACTAAGTACATTTTCATTCTTTTCAGTCTGATTAAGAAGAAAACACAGCTGGCAATATCCTCCGTCTGGTCAAAACTGGCTCCATGTATGGTGATGGATCCACAAAGACTGTCAATGTTCAGGTTCATCCAGCCATCCTCATATCTTGAGCAATATGTGACATATACAAAGACTTTTTAAAATGTTTTAATTGTTATGTTGTGCATCACTACACAGTGACACTGTCACTCAATACATTTTCTTAAAATGGCTGATTGACTCTGTGTAACTTATATTTTATCTCAGGCATATATGAATGATTTTTTTAGCTTGTGTGCTGATAGTGTGGTGAAACGTATGTGTAATAGTTTATACAACGTGTATGTTGTAAAGTTTGGCTCTGTGTTCTCCCTTCCTGCCTCTGCACTTGAGGGTCTCCAGCAGATGTGGTGGCTTGTGTTTAGTAACCACCTAGAGCAGTAGAGACTTGTACAGTTAAGAAAAAAAATCAAACATGTAAGTAAGTACATAAATTGTACAAATGTTCACCAGATCTAAGTAATCAGTTTAATATACTGCACAACATTGTTTTTTAGGAGCAAAATGAAGAATGAGACTGTGGAAAGCCTCCATACATGAAGACTGGTGGTGGGATTTATTCCCAAGCTGATATCTGCAGTTTAGTCACACATAGGTCAATGTTATTAAAAAACTGGATATGAGTCCACTTACTGTTGTTTGCATATTCTGCCAAAAGTTGCACATTAGAGCCACATGAGCCACAGAACATTTTAATAGTTCCAAGATCTTGTCCACAGTAAGGGCAAAACATACTAGCCATAGTAGCCTTTCTCTCTATCCTGTGTGTCTCTCCATTGAGCTGTCACGCTGAGAGCGTCCCCAGCAGGTTTAGAGCACTTCTGTTGTAGTAATTATGCAGTTGTGCAGTGTTTTTTTTGCATATGTTTTCTTGGTTTGCATCTTTTGTGCTTTGCATTGTTTGTCAGATGCTGCGTTCGATTGTACTCGGAACTTGGAAAAGTGCGCCAGTCTGAATTACATCGAGACAAAATGGCATTGCACACTGTGAGAGTAAACAGAGTCACTTAACTCCTCAACTTTTAGTGTTGCGTGTCATCTGATTTAACATTTGTAGCCTAATACTAAAAGCGTAGAATTACTGCAGTGACATTTCCATGATCATTTTGTAATTTTAATTCTGTGTGCGTATGTAGTAGGGATGAAAAAATACAGTAATGTTACTGAAATGCAACAAAGTGTTGCTATAGTAACAAACATCAAGCAGAGTGTGGCTGTCATTGGCCAACCCTCAATGTGTGACCCTTCCCACACTGTTTTCCGAGGTTGCATAATGAAACGCTTTTACCTTGGAAGTTGAAATTTCCAACCCAATCTTTCTGAGTTCTGAGTACAATCGAACACAGCATAATTGCAGAGCATTTGATGATGAAGCATTTGACTAATTGACTTTGCAATGCTTTTTTCATTTCCACCATGTTCCTCTTTTTGTACTTCATTTAAACTTGTGTTTGAGTTTGTGAATTTGCATCGTTTCTGTGCTTGCAACTGTTTTCTTTAATTGAGATGCATTTGGCTGTTGCAGTGCATTTGCCCCCTGCGCCACCAAATTTGTTAAGTGTGGTTGTAGTCATCCAGGTATATATGATACAAATCACTTAAATAGTAATATCCACCCTGGGCTTCTAGCTGCCATTCTTGAAATATGTTTTCATGTCATCTATAAAATTGTGTTTTCATGATGTAGCACAGGTTATACATACCATTTTACTGTAATGCATAAAGTAAAAGTACATACCATACATACAACAGCTGTTGCCAGTGCCATTACTCTGCATTCCCTACTGTTTGTGCACATCATCATACCCTTGAAAAATGCTAAGCATGCATGCGTAGACATGCCTTTCAGAGGACTTCCAAGTCTCACGTTTGGCTTTGACAAAATGCAAAATGACTTTTGCCATTATATTGGAAAAGGTGGAACAGTACCAATAGATCAATAATAAACTGTATAGTCTGCACATGGGAGCCGGAACATACTGGTTTAAAGGAGAGCTACAGTATAGGCCAAGGGAGGTTTTAACAGACTCTTTTGTCAGGCTATGTAATCCTTCATATGACACAGTACTGGCCAAACAAATATCACATTTTAATAAAGAGAGGAATTCTTCTCCAGGCGGCAAGAGGACTGAGTCTGGATTGGGTGTGATGCTAGAGGGAGCACATATTGTAAAAGTAAACTAATGTGTAGGATCGACATAGGTCATGGGGGACCATCTCCCTCAAATATGTCATACATTCATACAAATGAAGGCTCAGATTAGTTCATGTAGGACACGGAAGTCATAGGTTACACTCCGGCTGTAATCAGCTGATAGCCACCTTAGTAGTCAAATACCAAGCACAACCATTCTCACATTACAGGCGGTCCCTTTAAATATGACACTGACCAACACTGATCTTACTACACCAACACTCTTGCTCACTCTACTGCTGCTGATAAAGCTTTCCTCCATCAATCTACAATTCATGTCTTGCTTTTGCCTAATCCAGGGGCATCTTAGAGTGGAGCCCTAAGTTTTTAAAAGATTTTGATCCAACCTAAGTTGATGTACTTCTTGATTTTGTGGGAAGGTTTAATTTTGAGAGCTCTTTACTGATCTGCTGTAAAACAAGGAGTGCCATCACTTCAGACATCATGGACACCAAAGTCTTGGAATTCATGAATATTCTTTACAACCTTTAAAAGAATGAAATTAGCACATTTCAAATGTGCTATAATACCTAGATAGTACATAACCTAAACACAAACTATCTGTATAAGAGCACAGCATGGCCTCCCTCAAAACCAAGAAACCCACCAACAAACTTTTGTGTAGTGTTAATTGAGTACTTCTATGATCCCGATGACCTAATCCTTTGACCCAAACCCATGTCCCATAACTCAAGGTCCCGCAGTACACCAAAGCCATTAATCATACAATATACCTTTATGACTATTACATGGGATCTTTTTACTAGAGGCATGCAGTATCAATGAAGTCCCCTTCATGTAAATTCAGTCTCTCTCTATGTATAGAGCCTTCAAATTAACAATATCTGCCCCTGCTACTAGTTCTGTTCTCTCTCTGCATCTCTCACAGACCCGTATGTTTTTGATGATCTGACAGAAAAAGACTGTTTTACTTGTGGGGTTGAGCATGTCCCTTGTGGCTTTGAGAGGGTTTACTCAGCCTGCCCTGGAGATAATTTTGTTTAATGAAAAAAAAATCATCAGTCTCTGAGAGCAGTGACAGCATGGATTTAGTCCCTCATCCTGGAATCTCAAAAACTAACAAATCTCCACTCTTTACTGGACAGGATATGAAGGATATCTGCCACAGCAAAACATGTGCTTTTCAAACGTCTGTGTTTGAGTGAGTGAGTGAGTGAGTGAGTGAGTGAGTGAGTGAGTGAGTGAGTGAGTGAGTGAGTGAGTGAGTGAGTGAGTGAGTGAGTGCGTGCATGCATGCACATGTAAGTAGATTTGTGTGGTTTGGCTTAAGAAATCCTGACATGCCAATCTACAGTCTACCTTGTGTTTCCTCGGGCTATTGGTTATTAAGGTAAGAATTTGTGCATTGGTGACCTAAGGTATCTGTAGACACAGCATCACAGAACTACAGCTGTAACTGTGGCATAGCAACAACTGAAGGAATTCCCTATTGGACTAGACAGGAATTCTCTTGGATTAGCCCTGAATCCTTCTAAAGCATGTAGGCGTCAGCAATATATCCCATAGGGAAATGTGGCTCCATTGCTTTGTATGGTATGTATATGTTTGATATATGGATTCACAGTACTCATGTCCCAGCCACTAACTTCCTTGGCTCATAAAAAGATTAGAACTTTTCTTCTTAACATCAAAACCCAAACAAACACATTTACAATATGCTCCCATGTCCTTGTTGGAGACTGAGGTCTCTCCAGCCACGTGAAATAATTGCATGTGAAAAGCTGGATTCCAAATTAGTTGGGTGTGACGGCCACTGATTCGCCAATCATTCCACTGCTTTTATGAGACTGACAAGGCTGCCAAAAGAAAAAGAGTGAAACACTGCCTTTCAAATTAAATGAGACAAAAGAAGAAATAAATAGATGAATGTGACGATAAAACCAAGCAGAAAATGCCCATAAAAATAAAACTTTTATCAAAAGAAAAAGTGTTTCACTCTCACTCAGTCTCTATAAATCAATGAACTGACCATCCTTTATAACTATGCACATTATCCACTATGCTCCAAGTGTAACTATGGCAGCAGCTGTGTGAAAATCGGTGGTTCTGTCATTCACAGTGAAAAAAGAAAGTAAAAAACATTTACAGAAGCAATAGAGCCATCAGCCAATGAATCTTGAATATTTGCAGTTTATGGCAGGTGTCATCCATCATATTTTGATAAGAGCATGTAGATCTTTCCTGTTGCTGTCAGTGGATGTGAAAGACAAACATTTAAACAAATTATTAATTTGCCTGTCTGTCTCTGAACACAAGAGGATAACATGTCTTTTATCAAAAAAGTAAGCTGAAAATCAGAGACTTTGCTGGGACAGCTTTGAGCTGATGACTGGTACACACATACTTGAAATAGCAGTCTACTAAGAGGCACAAATAGCTTTTTTGTCTTTTACTAAGAGGCACCAATAGTTCTTTTTTGTCTCTTAATTAATTCCAAGTATGGGTACACACTGAAATATCTCAACAACTACAAAAACAGTTTGCTGCAAAATTTTATACATACATCTACAATCCCTAGATGAATCTTAGCCTTGTCAATGTAATGCAATGCAGTAAGTGTGTTTTACTAGTATTAGCTGTATGCAAGCTGTTGGTGTCAACTCTAAATGAAGTATAATAAAAAGAGACATGGCCATGCACTGGCATACATTCATTATTGTTAACTCAGTCTATTTTACAAAAGAACTGTTGTGCTCGATTAGCACAAGCAAACAGATGCGTTTCAGCCCTAGGCCGTCCTCAGCATTCATTCAGCCAAGGGCTGAAATGCATCCATTTGCTTGTAGCCTACTGCTGTGCACCATTAAAGTTATAATATACAGTGATTTGTGAGTGCTGACATCTCTATTTGTTAACTCTGTCTACTTTAATGAAACAAAACCAAACTTAGATATTCAGAATATAACAACGAGGATCAGTGATTGGTCATTAAAGACACATTCACATTGTCTGACTGATGACTGGTCTTTTGAACCTGTTATCTCTGCTCTGTCCCATCCACTGAACATTTTATCCAGAGAGAGTTTACGAAAGTGCAGCATCATAGATTTGCCAACATGCTATTGACCCATGGGGCCAGATTTACAAAGAAAATAGCAGCTTTCATTGAAAATAAGATAAATACAACAAGCTCAATTCATGATGATCTCAACACAGATGTTGTACTGGCAATTTACACAATTAATAGACAAAAGTTAGGTTGATTATAGATGTCCATAACTGACAAAAGAGGTCAATCTCAGCAGGGAGAGCCATAATTACATGATATAGGGTAATAAAACATAAAACAATTTATAAAAAAAAATAAATCAAATATTTAAAAAAAAAAACCAAAACAATAAAAACCCCTCCACAAAAAATAAACTTGAATTGCATTCACTTAATCAGAAACAAGCAAATAAATCTAACCCGTTAGGACTGAGGGTACCAAGAGAGTGTATCAAATACACCTTCCCCTGAAGAAGGAATCTAACCCATTTGGCTTTCTTTGAGTTGGCAACCACAATGTGCGTGCATTCATTGTCTGATTTATAAAGGCTACAACTCATTCCACAGTCATCTTTGACTGTACTTGGGCCCTCTAGACACATTCTGCAAGCATAGCAGAGTTCATAGGCACAGTCATGATTTGTATTTCAATGAAATCACCAAACTCAGACAAGGAATGATAACAGAGTAATCTTGATTTCAAAGCATTTACTTTGGCTGCAGTTCAACTCCACCTGGGAAAAACTGTTACTCAAACTATTACTCATAAAACTGATATTATCATCTTGAGTCTACATAGGAAACATTATTTGTCCAATAGGAAACATCATGCACATTCAAGGGATTTGTGCTCTTTCAGTGCTCTCGACTATAAAGGCAGTAAAGGCACGTAACCTTATAGAAATCATTGTCATTGGAATCAAAAACGAGATAAGACAAATAAAAATGCAAAAGCCTTCATAACAGATGGAGAGAGAAAGTGTGTGTGTGTGTGTGTGTGTGTGTGAGAGAGAGAGAGCGAGAGAGAGAGAGCAATGAAGAAACAGTACAACAAAGAAAGATGGAGCAGGAGGCACATGCATGTTAATAAGACGGTAATTCCAGCCAAAAGCTTGATACCTTGGTCCCAATGGGTAAATTCAGAAATCCATCTGGTTGTATCTGACATATTGTTGTTACTATGGTATAACTCTTAATTATTATGATTGGTATATACATTTTCAAACAGAATAATAATAGTAAATGCTAAAACTTTAAACAGTTACACAAGCAGCAAATACTCATAATAGCAATGATTGATTTTCTATTGACTTTTTAGTGGCAGCTATTTAGCATGCTGCAAAACTATCAACACCTCACCTTAATAAGAAGTAACAAAATCACGGTTGTCTAATAGATAACCATATAGCATATAGAGTCTGTAAGCATAGACTTCATATGCACTATCACTCCCCATATATATATATATATATATACATATATAAAAAATGTTCCCTGTATGGCCATTAAACACAACCACATCACTGCACGTGTTTCCGTCTCAGCGTGGATCTTTGTTTGTCTACCCATGAATCCTGGCAGCCCTGGTGTTGGGGGTGCAGGAAGGGCTGTAGACTGGAAGCTGTGAGAGTAGAATATCATTGGCTATAAAGCAGATCTTCACTCTGCATACCTGTATATACACTCAGCATATGGCCAGGACCTTTCTGCAGAGCCAGTTGCATGTGACTGAGTGAGTTCTCAGATTTAATGTTTACTTTGGACTGGACATCATCCCTTAAGAAACTACATGAACAAGACACCCCAAATATGAGCACAGAGGTGGATACCCCTGTCAGGTTCTGACACCCCACCTGGCAAAACAAGTTGTAGTGTGTGTATGTCCAAAGCGCATACGTACACTTGCACACAAATATAAAATCACACATTTGCAATGCTAATATGTATAGTGGACTTCTTTGCTTCAGCTGACGACAGAACAGAACTGAATTTGCAGCTGTGGATGGAGGCATCATTGAATACTAATGTAATACTGTTTTCTCTGTATGAAAACAATGTGTTAGCAAACTGATTGTTACTGCACAGGAAAATATTTTGATATTCTGGAAAAAAAAAAGGCATGTCCGGATGTTCATGTATTCCCTCCAGCCTGTAATGTTTATATTGTGATCTCCAAAATCTCTGGCATGTCCACAGCAGTAGTCCTTTGACTTCTCTCAGGACACTCCAGTAGTTTGTGTGCATGCATTCTGTGGGCAGTCAGGGCTTGATGTTCATTAGCCAGCTGAGGTTCAGTGGTAATGCGGATATGGAGAAGTCCCAGAGCAGGAACATGGAGATGGTCCAGGCCAGGATTGAAGCCAATGTCTGTTTACTAGCCAGACACCGTGGGTCAGAGAGGTAAACAGCACCACCAGCAACAGACAAAGCGACATAACAGAAAGAGAATGACAGGAGGAAAAAGGGAGGAGGGTAGCAGAAAGAAAGAAAGAAAGAAAGAAAGAAAGAAAGAAAGAAAGAAAGAAAGAAAGAAAGAAAGAAAGAAAGAAAGAAAGAAAGAAAGAAAGAAAGAAAGAAAGAAAGAAAGAAAGAAAGGTATTTATGCTTGTGGAAACACGAGTGATACTACTTCTGGGTTTGCTGCAGAAACAGAGAGAGAAAGAGTTGTTAGCTTAAATGTTTATGGTTGAAGAATGTCCCATTGCAGCTTTTAGTGACATCATAGCAGATGAGCAGCTTCTGCAGTTGTTATTCATTTGGGTTGATTAACTTAAATCCCCTAATTATTGTTATGCTGACATCATAATCACACCATATCTAGTTAGAGCAGTTTTCTTAAATTAAGATGATATTATACTTTTTAAAAAAAGATTTTTGTGGCACAGACATCTTTATTTAAAAGCAATCAGACAGGAAATCATGGGAGAGAGAGGGGAAGACATGCAGCAAATGATCACACCGGCTGGGATTTGAACTGGTGTCGGCTGCAGAGTTCCATGTACGTGGCATGTGCTCTAACCACTGGACTATCCTAGCATGCCAAGATAATATTATACTTTTAGCTGTGTCAGTTTGTAATAATGTGTTCTATGACACTCTCAAACCTCTCCCATTTCAGCTAGAAGACCCAACCTACACACAAGAGATCTGATGAATTCTCAGCTACAGCTATCTGTGTTTAGCTATTAGTGCATGTCTTAGATCCAGAGCCATTATCTTTTCTTCACAGTTCCATTAAGATCTTGGAAAAAACCCAAACTAAGGTCATATACAAATTTCAAACTAAGCAGCCAAATGTCCCATTCCTGGTTATAACTAATGTATTCTCATGCATCTGTAGCCAAGTCTTTGGCATCAAACCTTACACTGTGCGTATCACATGGCTGTGTTTATTGCCTGTGGTTTTACATAGATAGAAAAATGGCCTCCTGTGAGCCAAACACGTGGCCACCTGGCTCCAGTAAGCCGGGCCACAACATGGACACAGACACACATGCACTCACACACACTGACAGAAGTCTGTCCAATTAGACAGATTTAAATGCAGTGATGACAGCAGCAACATAGGACAGGAGACAGCTAGGGCTCAGATTAGGGATGATCAGCTGAGATGAGTCTGGGATTCTAGCCAGCAACACTGAGGGAGAGTTCCAGCTAGAGAGAAGGAGGGAAAGACTTTAAAGAAAATGGTAATTAAGAGTTATTTACTTAATATCTCTAACAAACATACCCTGATGAGAATTGATGTTTCCTCTGGGGTCTGCTAATGATTAACAGTGAATTTGGGGGAGCTGAGATTTCAGAGTGGGAACACAGAATAATGGAGAAAAACAGTAACAGAAAATACTGATAACAGATCAGACCCGAGTTTCCCTGCTCTGCTACTCTGGGTGATGGTCCCATAACTCAACTTGATCCTGGACAGAGAGAAACAGAGGGATGGAGGAAGTGGAATACAGTAGGAAAGAGTGGGATAGGGGGTGTGGGGGGTGGGATTTACTGTTGTATTAAAGAGATGCTGGAATAAAATGGGAGGTAGGGATGTTTCTGAGGCTTTTTAAAAGCTCCCTGTGTCACAAAACAAATCCCAGGCCTTTCAGAATGAGCTAACATGATTAATAAGGGAGTATTATGCACACCTGCACTGCCCTCTGAGAGAGAGCAGAAGGAGGGAGGTTGTAAAGAAGCAACAGCACAAAAACAGGAAAGAGATTAAACAAAGTGACAAAGAAGAGCTGAATCAGAAGTGGAATATCAGCACAGAGTTCCACTTTTAAGTATTTAATTTACATTGACAATTAATCACAATGGTTATATGCCCCACACAACAAATCATCTTGGCTCAAGAAACACTTTTCTTGGTCTTCATTAGTGAGTGGAACTGTTTTTAAAAACATCTGATGGTAATTAAATACAGATGAAGAGCTCATTATCAAAATACCAACAGTCTCCATAATGCTAAACAAACTCAGTGCACTGATGAAGGTAGTGGGATATGGTTAAAAGTTCCAGAAAAAAGGTTCTAATTGAAACTGTACATATATATGACAGACAGACAGACAGATAGACAGACAGACAGACAGACAGACAGACAGACAGANNNGATAGATAGATAGATAGATAGATAGATAGATAGATAGTTTTAGTATATGAAGAAACAAAACTTGTTAATGCTACACTTTATTTTAGAGTAATATGTATACTCACTAAACTTGTGAAAGGAATTGTTCTGTTATAAGGAAGAATTGAATATCCATTAGAAGAACATTTTGTCACAAAAAACAACAAAAACAAAAAATACAGACAGCCACAATGGGTCATAAGACAAATTTGAGGTGTTGTAAAGTGATTAACAGAAAAAGTTCACAGAAATGCAGAAACTTTTATTTAACCAGGTTAGTCTCATTGAGATTAAAAATCCCTTTTTCAAGAGAGGCCTGGTCAAGATGGACAGCTCCAATATTGCAGACAGGGACAACAGAAAAGTTAAGATAAAAAAAGCAATACCACAACACAACAATACAATACAACAAAACAAAAGAGGGATGAAACAGAAATTAAAAAATAGAACGCTGGTAGACACTTGCAACCAATGTTGAGGGGGTAACATTCAGGATATTTTGAATCACTGTCCATCTTCCTATTATGACTTCCCATATCTATACAAATCAGGAGCAATTTGGGATTCAGTGTCCTTAGCAGCAATTTAAAGTGTAATTTAAAAATTCATGTGCACATTTGGATGCCCCCACACTACTTGCACTCACTTTTTTTTTTTTTTTTTTTAGATATTTACTCATAGGAAACCTTGAGTCTTTCTTTCCATTGTGGAAATATTTGTACCTGCTGACATCATATCCCATACCTGATATTCTGGGGACAGGAGGAAGGCAAGTAGGGGTGAGGATTTCCCTGTGGGCACATATGGACCAAAAAAAGTTTTAACATTAAAAGGGGAAAAATCAAAGCAGACAAAAGCTCTGTGTGTCTGAGAGAGAAAAGTCTGAATAATGCATCGGAATCCCTGAATTATTCAAAAGATGTAAGGTGTGAGTGCAAGCTTCACAGGGGGGAAGAGAAATGAGACAAAAAAATACAAAATCATGACAGAAAACAGAAAAGGGATATAAGAAAACAGGAAGAACTTAAATGCTCAGTAGAAAACATAAAATGATGAATGATTTCATCCTCTTCAGAGCGCCATCTGAAAGGCCCAGTCTGCTCAGAGTTTCCCTTTCTGCCCTTCCTCTCCCGCCTTTAACCATTCAGCGGGTGCTCCCCTGGGTGTGAGGCTACCAGGAGGGGTCTGCTTTCACCTAAAAACCTCCACACATACAGACACACAAGAAAAATAGTGGTAGGAAGAGAAAGTAAAAGAAGATAGTGTGTGTGTGTGTGTGTGTGTGTGTGTGTGTGTGTTTGTGTGTGTGTGTGTGTGTGTGTGTGTGTGTGTGTGTGTGTGTGTGTGTGTGTGTGTGTGTGTGTGTGTGTGTGTGTGTGTGTATAGGGTGCAGGAGTATTCAAATCCTTTCTGTTGCCAGAGTGCCACTGTTAAAGACAACACACACACACACACACACACAAATGGAAGTTGGAGATCC
>JANJYP010024855.1:0-18129 GCA_024605115.1 Rastrelliger brachysoma | reverse complement strand
CTGAGGTTCAGAGGTCTGAACATGAACAACCATTTGGAGAGACCACTGATGATGCAGCCTTTTTAATCCTCTTCTAACAACCCCAAACCCCCTCTGTTCCTCTATCACATCCACTGCCTGAGGAGGAAATGAAAGGTCCACCAGTCCTTGTAGTAGGCTAAACACAATTACCATGAATAGATGAGTGGCTATTATGCCATGCATCTACTCTGTTCACTTGCTCCCCACTACCCTATATTCCTCTGCTTGCTGTTGTTGCCTGCTTATAAGGCAATCAGCTATCGAATTGGATTCTGCTCGTTAACATTCATTTAGATATTGGCTTCTCTCTGCATCACAATATCCCCTCAACGACTGTTAGTTTCACTTGTTTTTTATGAATCTAATTTGATCCCAGAGTCATAGTTTAACACAGAATTGCTTTTAGTATTAATTTGCTGTGTCTAATTTAATTCTTTTGCTGCAAATTTTCTCCCTTTACAATTCAGGGACTATACTGAGATCTGTTTTCCTTTTTGTACTAAGAGAAGCTTAGAATATTCATTACAAATCACATGTGAGGCATATTTATGGGTGTGTCTTTAATTGCTCTCTTCTCCCTGCAAACAATAATAAGGATATAGACAATAATCTGTCCCTGCCTTTCCTCCGATTAAGTGGAAAGAGATCCCTTCCAGAGGGGTATCTTTCCACCATCATACATGTTTATGTCTAAAGTTTGTTTTACCTCGGAAGGGGGAAATAAAGCTTTAACAACAGCTAACCTTCAAAGCAGCAGTGTGTTCAATTTTACCCCTTGTTTCAGTGACAACCTCAGCGTGGAGCTTTTTTTTTGTTGAAACTAATTGAAATAATCTGGCTAGATCTGCCAATATGGATGAGTCACGGGCATTCAGGGAAGCTGCTGGACTTCACTCTGCAGCTGCCCCCTGTTGGGTCATACCATTATACATCGAAACAGGGATAGACTGTCTCCCATGAGGGAAATCACACCAAAAATGGCACCCAGTGTCAGCTATGTGGAAACCTGCTGCGTATACCTGCTGTTGTACTTCCATTAACAAAAAAAAAAAAAAAAAATCAGTAGAAAAATCTCTAGAGGATAGGAGTTTGAACTGGAACCTGTGTACCGAGACCAGTGTTTGTCGCAATGTCGACATGTCACTTCAGTACGTCAAGGTCACTGCCTGCTGAGAGAGGATCATGAGGCAGGGCAGATCCAGCTAGTTGTTTACTGGCAGAAATGGGAATCAGCTCTGTGACTTATTTTGATGATTTCAGTCTAGTAATCTCACCATAGAACCAATGTTTTTATATCAGCCAATGAAATTCAGAGTGTATCCTGAACGGGTAAGAGTTGAACCTCCACAATTTGGGTCAATTGTTGAACACAAAGAAAACGTGCATGTTGCTCTTCATTAGCATTTTGAACTAGTCACTACTGCTAATGATTTTATCTGACTGGGCCTTCATTGCTCTACTGATTCAATGCACTCTCTATGTATTTCAGTAGTACATTTATTCATTAATTGTGTCATATTACAATGTGATTTTGAGGCATTTACATCTTTTACTACTTCAAACTTATACTCTAATACAGATAAAATATTATATGCTTCTGCATATTATGATTTTTTTTATTTCACACATATGGACTATGAAACTACTCAATATATCAAGCAATTAAAATGATCTCAGTTGTGATCAGCTACAGAACTGAAATGCTGTTATACATGTTAATGCATTCATAATGATAATATAATAATCCAATTATGTGCAGAAAGGGGTCATTTTGTATACTGAGCACTCTTAGATTTGATACTTTTCCATTAACATATTTCTATTATATATATATACTGTGTTATTATTATTTCACATAAAATATATATAAATACCTTCTCTACCACTAGAGCAGGGGTCGGGAATCTTTTATCTTTTTTTTTTTTTTTTTTTTCTCAGAAGAGCCACATAAAGATGGTTACAAATAAGCTTGGATGTTTATCTTACAGTTATTGAACATTTTTAAGCATATTTCCGAGTTTTAAATGTAATGTAACTTGAAATGTAAATGGGAATGACAGAAGTAGGCTTTTCTAGTTTTCCCATGTAGGCTAAACACCAGCCCCAAAATTAACGCCATCATCGTCATCATCAACAGTAACATCAAAATTAACAACACAAAACTTATAATTGACATATCATTGCTGTGAACATTAGACCTACCAGAGACCTGTACCTTTTTCAGAAACCCTTGGCAGACCTTGCTTCGGCTATCTCCTGCAGGATATTTTGCATGGTGGGTGTTGAAGTGGCGTTTAATATTGCATCGTTACAGCACCAGCTATTTCCAAAAATCTGTCCATCTGTCCACTCAGACTGTGAAAGTAGTGGACTTTCTTTTCATTTTTTCCCCGACATTTTTCATATATACAACGAGTGCACACAGAGATAACAACTTTCTCGTTTTCTCGTTGACTGAAATGGAGGGAAAACGATGCTTTGTTTGATATTGTCATGACAACAAGCAGACTCTGCAGGGTTACAGAGTTAAATGAGGTGGAAAGTGAAATTAAATCATACGCATTTGCCTGTAAAACTGTTATTTTAGCAAGATTCCTTTATTTACATTTTTTTTGCCATCCCATTATGTATGTGACAACAATTCCTTTAAACTGATAAAGGATTCATCATACATACACAATAATACTGGATGTGTCTGTTCCTCAGTCATGAGCACACTCAGTTGAATGTCACTTTTATTAGTTCTGTTTATCACTTGACATGATGTAGAAACACAGTAAGATAAGTGTTTGCATACTGCTGCATCAGGCACGGTTGTGTTTGCTCATATAAGAGCAGAGTGAATCTCCCACCAAATTTGTTCTGGGGTGCTGAGGAGAATGCTACACCCGGGCCATTATCATTTTATGCTGTAACAACCACTCAGGATTTATCGCCCATAGGACTTTTCCATCAATACACTGCACTGCAGATAAATTAACCCAATGGCAGTCCTTCCCTTACGACAAAAATGGGAGAGCCTCTGCCGGCTCTGCTTTCTGAATCATATCAGATGAGTGTTCTTCATTGTACCATCTAGTTTTATGGTATTAAATGTTTAAAAATATTTGTGACAATCAAAGAATATATGCAATAACTATGATGCGTATAAGTTAACCATCCTGCATCACTACCACTTGTCTTAATGATGATTTTTCAGAATGATTGTGTGTGCTCCTCTCTATCTCTGATTGTATGCAGCTGCATGGGTGTTACACCGTATACTGTATGTGCTCACGCGTAATCTGATCCATCTAGGAGATTGCACATATAGCCTCATCTCTGAATTCATGCTCCTTCCTGGCCCACTTCCCTCCAGGGAATTGTGTACTGGAGTCTGCTCAGAGGCAACAACCTGCTCATCACTTGTGTAAAGAGAGGCAGGCATATATATATTTTAAAAAAGGCAAAAAAAAAGAACGACGTCTGGGACAGGCCCAGGGCATGCAAGCTGTTCAAAGGCAGGCAGGCAGTGAGTGCTCTACCAGACGCATAGCACATTTTCATGCAGAAAAAAACAATAAGAAGTGAAAAGAATTCACAAAAAAAGAAAAAATGATAGGTGCATCTGGGGATTTGTTAGAACAACATTCTGCCGCCTGTAGAGGCATGAGGGGTGGCAATATTGTCTTCCCATGGAGAATTGGAGAACCTCCATATCCCTCTTATTGCTCTTGAATGAAGAAAAAAATCCACAGTTGGCCGCATGATAGAATCAAACACCTGTGTTTATCAAATTCAAGGAAGGAAAAGAAATCTAATAAGAGGTTGTGGGATAGTGTCTGGATTATAGACTGCAAGCAGCAGATAGAAAAATGTTCGCATTAAAAAGGTCCTCAATGCATGTTAAATGAAAACAGGCAGCAACAACAGCATTTTCTAAACCAGGGGATGGTATTTGTATGCTCATGTTACATACTGGCAAGTATAGATGTAACCAGAGGTATTACAAACTAAAATAACATCAAGATAAAAATGAAAATGCACTCTGGCACTCTTTGATTTTCTAAAAGATACATCATAAAATCTGCCACATAAACCCTCTCAGGCATTCAAAACTCCTTGATTACTATGACTCTGTTTTCTAATAACACTTCCTGGCATGCCTCTCAATTTGTTCTAAAAGATAGAGGAGGACAGAGGGAGGAAAGTGAGCTAATGTCGGATATGAAAGGTGCCCCTCATCTTAACATTACAGTAGCTTATTGTCCCCAGGCTGCTAAAAGGAGGGACTGACGCAAAAATAACTGAACCCTTTCTGCTCAATGTAAGGAACACTTTGTGCTTTCAAATCCTTGGCACCCACCTTGGATGTTGAGGCCATTTACCTAGTGTGATTATAGAATTAAATGGGATTAAAGCGTTATCATTAAAGAGAAAGTGACCTGTTGACTCCATGACTGAATGTGAGGCTGGAAGCAGTGTGCTGCCACTGTGACAATTTACACATGTATGAAAGATACAGTCTCAGTCTCTAAACCACTGAAATTTATCAGTCAAAGCAAGATTACACTGATTACCCACTACCTATTTTCAGTGAAAACAGAGCATGTTACTGGTTTGAAAGCCAAGATTTAGCACACATACAGCAGGATCTGTGTGCTGCAGTGTCAGTGAGTCCTTCCTCTCAAGGTGTCAAGTCTCAAATAGCTTTCATATCTCATAGCAATGATAGATATACTTATCTGAATACAAGTCAGGTGTTTCTGAAATGTTCTGTATTTGGGGAAAGGCCAGTTTTTGTGCTCTATTCAGGGGACAAATATACCGGCTGCTAAGAAAAGCTTCCCAGCCACAGTCACTACTGGCTGTTAATTACAGTCTTAAACCAAGAGCACTTCTACCAAGAGCCTTGTAACAGAAATGGAGACCAAATTTCTTCTGTATCAGAGTGTTCAGAGCTCAGATTTATCTATCCGTCCCATAGTGTTTGAAGCCAAGTACTGTGGTATCTCTGCAGCGAGAACGACCCCCGTACAATATAAAATGTTTCTTCACTACTATCCCTATGCTCAATTATCCCCTATAAATTCAAGGGCAACATCAATCCTGTTACCAATTTTTACATTTTTTTTTAGCTGTATCAACATTTTCACATAACATTTATTTTGTGAATTACACAAACTACAAGATTAAACTGTAGGCTGTTACCTATTGAAGTAATCCTGCATGGCAAACCAATGTCTTTGCAGCTGAGCAAGATGGTCTATTAGAAAGAAATGACTGTGTCGTTCTAATATTTTGAAAAGTGTGGCAATGTATTTTCATTAGCTTCATATGCACAGAAGTTTCATTATAGCTACATAGCAGCAGAGTATGGCTACACTAGCAAATAATAGATAATAATTGACAAAGACAAAGACATTTATAGCTGAGCAGCTTGCCTTTTGTGTTTATGGAAATATCACATTAGTTAACATAAGCTCAGCAGCATAGCAGCCACTATATTAGAGAGTAATAATAATAATAATAATAATAATAATAATAATTCTCATTTGTTTAGTGTGAATTGAAAAATAAGAGTCTAATATGTCTTAAAATATATTATGTTGCATTTACTGGGTGTAACAGTATTTTTTATTGGGTAGAGATTTTAAGAGATGAAAGGCCAATAGATCCACTCTTGGATCATTATGACCCAATCAGAGATTATTCCAATTAGTGCTAAAATGATTAGTTGACTAATGGAATAGTCAATCAACAGATAAATACTAAAAAAATACTAAAAAATAATATTTTCAGCCTCTTTAGTCTGCAGACTTTCTATTTTTACATCACAATAACACTAATATCTTCGGGTACAGAGTATCTGTTGGACAAATTTATGAAAGTTTAGTTATTTATCTTGTGATTGGTTTACCAAATGCTTGATATTTCATTTACTATAGGATTAATCAGTTTAAAGATAATAAACCAGTTAATAAAAAGCTTACATGTAGCCTTACTGCCAAAACCTCAGTTAGTAGTCTGTGTGTTTTGATCTCGTTACTTTTTCATAGTACAGGAAGATGCTAAAAATAATTGCATCATTATTTGCTGGTCTTTTAGATGCTGCAGTCAAAGGTGTGATATTTACAAACTAAGAGGAACCTATCATTTTCAGTCTGTCTCTTTCTGTGTTGCACCAAACTCTGCAGTAGAAAGGTCAAACTTGGAGGAAAACAGTCTGGTGTTTATTGAAAATGCGGCTGTAGTTTTAAATTTAGGGCTGTCTGTCTGGCAGGCTGAGGCATGACCAGTGTGGATGACGGTGAAGTCAAGGTCATCCTAGTTGTCTGTCCCCATCAGGCTTTAAAGAAAACTCCAGTCTGCAAAAAGAGGCTCTCCTTCAGATGTGCTGGATCGATGTGCAAGAGGGTAGACTGTATGAAAAAAAGGGGAATCGTGTTATTGAAGGGGTAGACACGCTATACACATTTTCTCTCTTCAGTGTCAGAAACATAATAATTGATGAGTGTTTGTATTTGTGTGTTTGTGCTGTAATATAGATAAATAACAGGCTAAATCAATTCAAGGAAAATAGGAAAGCCAAAAATACAGGCTGATGGAAATTTTATGTGTCTGAGTATTTTTTGACAGCTAATGCAAAATTAGCTTTCAATCTGTGCTTCTGGCATAAATATCCATTTTAAGCCAGAAATTATGAGCAAAATCATGTTAGCATTGTTAAAGGAATGATTCAACATATTGTAGAAATTCACTTATTTGCTTTCCTGGAGTGAGATTAGAAGATTGATACCTCACTCATGTCCATGCATTAAGTACAGAGCTAGAGTCAGGATTTGATTATCGTAAAATTAGATTAGGTAGATAGATCAGCATGAAGGTGAAGATAGATTCGCATTAAGAGGGAGAAGCTAGCTTAGCTCTGTCAACCCCAACCCCATTTTAAAAAAAATCTATCTATTTAATAGGACAATACCTCTACTGAATTTATATATATCTGCACCATCAATAAAACAAGGTACAACATATAAATTAGTGAACTTTAGGGTCGATGATAAATGGGTTTTGGATAGTGCCAGATTAGCTGTTCCACTTACTTCTATTTATCAATCATATTTCATACTTGTTTAAATGAATATGTAAAAGTATAAATTCATATTCTAGGCAGTAGAGTAATACCATTTAACCTTTTAATAAGCTTTGGAGGGCAGCCATCTTTTCATCTCACTGGAGGGAAATATTTAGCCTTGATATTAATATTTTGTGTGTGCAGTATAAATTTAATAAATGAGGTATGGCATGTTAAACACTGAGCTTTAGAAATGTTGGTACTGTAATTGTATTGTAGAATTGCAGACAGGACATTGGTATTCTCCATATTTTCAGTGTATCTCTCAAAAACAGTATCTTGAATTATCCCTTTTAAGGTGTTATATGTTATTCTGCTTATTTTTAACCTGAGCATTATCTAAGTGTTTTCAAAGACAGGGCAGACGGCGGTGCATCGCCACTGCCCATCTCAGGGTATTGCCGTCTGCCTAATTAAGGGGGTTGAGGGGAGAGGTTGGCCGGAGGTTATGTGTATCCCTGTGTCATCAGTGTCTTGCCGTGTTCCATCCCAAGGTCGCTGCTTGTAGCTGATGCCAGACTGGCTGTGAGCTGCGGGCTGCAGACAGGCGGTGAGGCCTTTCTTTGCCCAGCTCCAGGGCAGGTGTTAGGAGCCTTACGACCAGAGTCAAGGTTAGCACACAGTGAAGGAGCATGAAGCCCTGGGGTTTGTCCAAGAAAATGCAGTATGGTTTAAAATCCAAGAGCCAGACTTGTGAGCAATTACAGTTGAAGTAGCTGTGATCTGTCAAGCTCTTATATCACTGCAGTAGAGGTATTCATGGAGGTTTCTGTCACTTGCTCATTAAATACAGATTGATGGGTTCTAAAAGCCAACTCCTGCTATTTCTGTTTTATAATCAGCTCATTTTCTCTTTGTTTTTCTTTTTTTTGCATATTGGTTGTTGCTTCTATCTGTCTGACATCCCGCAGTGTTGGAAGTTTTAAAATCTTAATGATGTGGAAGTTGTCAGAGAATACTGACCCACCAAAGCAGTTTGATAGCATGAGACAAAGGCTTTGTGTGTTTGTTCTCCATCATGTGCCTCTTATTGTAGGAAACACTACTTTCTCCCTCTGTGTGAACAACCTTCAGATGTCTGTGAATGAAGGAGAGAAGTGGTTTATTTAATTTGTGAGGGTGCTCAGTCCAAGTAGGGATAACATTTAATTGTTTGGTTCTACTGTACAATTGTGCTCCCAGGTCAACTAAAGTTCAACAGCGCTCAATGAAATATTGTAATTGTAGATGAAATGGTTGAAACTGAAAACCTCCTTCAAAGATTTTTTTTTCAAACCTTTTTCTTTTTGCTGCCTCAGATGTGAAGATACAAGTTTTCTTTTCATCACTCTCTACTACTCAGCGGGAATGTCGTAAATGATCCACAGAAACAAATATCTGACGTCCCCAGCCTAGCACGCACACACAAACAGTTGATAAACTGACAGTTTGTTTTTGTGACAGAGCCAGAGCCAGAACATGTGCAAACATGCTGATTTTGCTGTAAACTTGTGTTGCTGTGTTTGTAGAACGTAGATGAAAACTGAGACATGGTTGACAGGTTTCTGCATGGCAGCCATTCAGAAGTCCATCCGCAGCAGGCTGGAAACTCATAAATAACAGACCTCACAGGCTGAATTGAAAAGCATGTCCAGCATGTAATGCACAGAGAGCCAGGACAATTTAGAGTTTCACTATTGTATTTATCTGCAGGCTGGAACAAAAGGAAAATGTAAAATAAAAGTCAGCATATGGTTGGTACCACAGTGATGGAATGGCTTAGAACACCACTTACTATTTTCAGACAGGCTGCGTGGGTTGAAACATGCTGTTATTCTCCAAAGGTGTGATATTTTCAAAGCAGAGTGAGATCTACATCTTACTGTCTCACTGTAAATTTCTTTGAAATATTTTTTCCTGTTTTTACCTTCTGTACAGCAGTTGCAGAGGACTCACATCCCTGCACCACAAATCACTTCAAAGTGAACAGAGTATTCAAGGGTGTTCCACATTGTTTCTGTTTCTCTCTCATTATCAGCTCCTCCTTAATGAACACTTCCTTTCCTTCCTTTTGTTATTCCATAGGCATCTTCACTTTTGTTTCAACTTTAGCAGCATCCTGTGCGCTCACAGGGCGCTGCTGAATTTAAAGAGATTGTTTTAGCCACTTATACGAGCTTCAGCTCTTAGCTCTCATCTCATGGATGGTTTACTGTATCGATATTTTTCTTCCATAGGTTGTGACCCTGGGGAAGAACAGTCGTGGTTACCACTACATTCTGGCCAATCTTGTGAGTAATAACTGAACCACTCCTTGGGGAGAAAGTGGGACCTGCTTTTGGCTGCATGTGATGGAACTAAGTCTCAGCCATGAACACAAATGTGCATGCACAATAAATGAATTATGGGGTTTTGTGTGAAATGGGAAAAGAAAAGGTTTGCATATGTGTTTTGCTTGCAAATGTAAATCTTTTTCCTCTGTATATGTTTTGTTTTTATGTCTTATCAATCACAATCTGGCAGACTACATTGCATATATGCCTGTGGATTTACTCCAATGAATTTTTAATTAAAGTAATAAATAAATATCATTTAATCTTTTTAACCACATTTGGAGGACAGACATCTTTCCCCCACCCCACCCCCACTTGGGGGATGGAAATGTTCATTCAGCCTTGATATTAGCATGAGAGTTTTTAGGTGGAGGCCAGCCCTGCTCTCAGTTGATGATCCCCTGCTGCTGTTTCCCAGACTTTAGAAGATGTGATTAGCTATGCAGCAGGCAGACACATGTCCTTGCATGCCATGACACAATGCTGCACTTAAAAAACAGCAATTTGACCATAAAAAGAAATAACTCCATGTCATGGCTCTAGGGTGAAGAATGAAATTTAAAGGCAGCTGGAGAAACAGAGGTTTGTGAATGCATTAGAAAATGTTGTTTTTTTTAAACATGGAATAAAATCAGAATGAAAGTAGGTCAGCTGGTTCAAGTAAAATATTTTGTCTTCTACTTGATCTGACAAATTCCTCAGTATAAATTGGAAGGTTGTTTGTCTGTAGATGAAGTACACCACAAAGTGTGAAGGGATTGTTGCCTTGGCGTAATAGCAAACACATGTTGACTTCTCATACAGCAAAGAGTTCTTAATAAAATGCACCTTGCACACGGCCAAAATACTGCTAATATTTTGTGGTGTTTAGCCCCAGGTCATACTAAAAACCTCAAAGAAAAACAAGTTACTTGAGCCTTCTCCTCCCCCACTTCCCTTTTGTCTCATCTCAGGGATTTTCTAATGTGAGCTTGGACAAAGTCTTTGCCGGTGGAGCCAACATTTCAGGGTTTCAGATAGTCAACCCTGAGAACCCGATTGTGCAGCAGTTTATGCAGCGCTGGGAGCGGCTAGATGAAAGAGAATTCCCAGAAGCCCGAAACACTCCGCTGAAGGTACTTTGCTTGCGTGGCCTTTCATTGCACATTCAGAATACAACGATCACTCCCCCCTGAAGAGTTTTTTATCGGTTCTTCCTCTCCTCTCATCCTCTGTTTGCCTTTGTCAGTCTCTCGTTCTCCCACCCCTCGCTTCCTCCTCATTGCTTTGCATCCATCCCAGCAATCGATATATTGATAGGCAGTGCAAAGCAAGGTTATATCGTAGCTTCAATTTACATCTAATTAAACAATGATCAAGAAAGAAATGGATTTTAAATGGCATTTAATTAGATTTTGTCATGGTGCAGTGGTCAACAAATAAGTCGCCCAACCCTCAGTAGTGGAAAGGTCAGGCTAAGTTGGAGGGGAAGTGCGTGGGAGATAAAATCACGCATTAATGCTCCAGTCTGCAGTAAAAGTTTTGAAAGAGGTCCTGACCACTAGACAAGCCCTGGCTTTTCTAATCAAATCTGTCTAATCAGACTATTTTTATCACAAGCAAGGCGGCAGAGATTGTTCCCATCCCACCCACACTGACCCAACCTCAAGCCACTGAGTTAACCGAGATGAAACAGCCTGAGGTTTCACTTCGATGGTCTCATTATACTGCAAACAAAAACTTGCACAGAACAATTTGAAAGATGATCATATAAAAGCTATAGTGATTATTTATCATAATTCACAATAATAATAGGAAAATATTACACAGCCATTGCACAGTATAAATTAATGTCATCTTAAAGAACCAGTAAAAGCTTTACTACAAAAACAAATATTCCTGCATATTTCTTTATATCTCTCATCACTTGTGTTCTGGTATTTTTGGGGATTTTTTTTATGTTATATAGTACACTTCAGCTCTGACCCATGATGCCATCCTGGTGATAGCAGAGGCCTTCAGGTACCTGCGGCGCCAACGAGTGGACGTTTCTCGCCGGGGCAGCGCTGGAGACTGTCTAGCCAATCCTGCTGTACCTTGGAGCCAAGGCATTGACATCGAGAGAGCTCTCAAAACGGTAGGGGGTTAGGGAAGTGGGGATGAAAAGGACAGAGAGAGAGAGAGAGAGAGAGAGAGAGAGAGAGGGAGGCAAGCTGATAAGTAAGAAAAGGCTAGAAGAAGTGAAGCAGAGATAGTGCGTGAGAGTGTGATAAAGATGGAAAGTGACAGAGAGAAAGGAACAGAGTGCGGAGCTGTTCTCCTCCCTCTGCCTCCAGATATCTTTGCACAGAGCTCACTCAAATCCAGGCTCTCATTAGCATAAAACTACATCTTTTATTAAAGCGTATCCAGTTCATCATTTGATTAACAGACTGAGCGCACTCCAGTAGCTACATGGACATGAGCACCTTAATACCAGCTATATGCAGTATGCAAAATGAATGTCGTTACACATACTCTGTGCCTGTCTGTCTTTCTGTGTCACATGGCAGGTCCAAGTGCAGGGTATGACTGGGAACATCCAGTTTGACAACTATGGCCGCAGAACCAACTACACCATTGACTTTTATGAGATGAAAGCAGGTGGGCCCAGGAAGGTAAGACAGCACATTCATCCATCCATCAACTGTCAAATCCAGACCCTNGGCCGCAGAACCAACTACACCATTGACTTTTATGAGATGAAAACAGGTGGGCCCAGGAAGGTAAGACAGCACATTCATCCATCCATCAACTGTCAAATCCAGACCTGATCAAAAATCCTGGTCCTTATCAAAAGTGTACAGCTGGCACATGTCAAGGTTTGGTTCATTACTTGTCAAAATCATGGAATCAGGCCAACATGTAATTTTGAATGATTTATTAATCATCTGTACCAAAGAACATAACTCAGTGAATGTTAACCACATGTTTAGGAGAAGCTATATTTTGCCCTCAATACTGTTGAATGATCATGTGATATTTTCAAACAAGCCTGTGCCACAATTTATTAAAGTGCAGAGGGCTTTTGTGGTGATGTGAGACCAGCAGAGCTGAAAGGACAGTGCAGAGTAATGCTGATTGCTTTTCTCTACCTCTGTTAGGTAGCAGCACTGATGAGCTATGCCAAGCATTACAAGCCTCACAAATCACACACAGTCTGCAATCTGATAGCTCAAACTGCCCTATCAAAAGAATGATATAAGACTCTTTCTGTGCCGGGGGATAGTACAGATATGATTTTTGGTCCTCTCCTGACAGTAATTACCATTCAAATAACCAATTACTATAAAGGGGATCCAAGAATTCCTCTGGCACCTCTTCAAAACGGTAATCCCCAGTGGTACATTCACATTATAACCGGTACCATATGATGACCTCTGGTTTTATTTTTAACCCCACAGAGTTCCAAGAGACAGCTGTGAATTTCTCGTTAGCTGGATAAGTGTAGGCTCAGTTTGATATGACGCTTGATTATGCTGCTTGCCTCACAGGCCTCTAAAGCCCACACTTCAATTAGCATCACATGGCCCTCACAGCCATCCACGCAAAGCCAAACAGAGAGGACAGGGATAGAGAGAGGGATGGAGAGAAGGGAGAAAAGAGGTCAGGGGGAGAGACTGAGGGAGCAAGGGAAAATGAGACAAGCCAAGCAGTAGTTTGTCAGGAACTGGAGCCCCAGTCACCCCAGTGACAGTTAGAGGATGAGGGTTCTTAGCTGTGACTGTCACAAGTGATGTATGGGCTGATATCTGTCCCAGCTGCTTAGGGTTTTGCCTCTGGAGCAGCACTCCATGACACAGCTCCTCACAGCCTCGTCCCCCGAGCTGTGCTCCTCAAATACTGTATCACAGTCGGACAAGATGGGGGAAATAAACATTTAGAGCTTTCAACAGTCTGGCAAGTGCACTAACTATATCCACAACTGTAACCACAGTTAGGACCTTGAAGTTTGAGAAGTTTGCTGCTTTCTAGCGCCTCCACTTGGCATTTTAAAAACTGTGCAGTCTTGTACACCTGTCTGGCCCAAACATTTAAGATCTGAGGGGGAAAAAATGTGGACCAGATGTGAAGGGAAAAATCCTAGCCAGCAACAGTTAGACTATTGGCAGCAACATATGCAACACGTTTCATCGTGAGCCAGACCAGCCCTTATTTCAGATGGGCAAACAAACACTTGACATTGGTTTGACTTAAGCATCTGTACAGCAGAAAACAGAGCAAATGCAATTGTAGGACTGTGTAGAAGAAAGTGTAGAGCCACTGCAATATTATGCTAAATTATTAAATGTGTATGCAGTTCACAGGCCTGAATATCAATTATTTACCGTAAAACCTGGGAAGCTGGAGATGGGAGGGATTGAAGTTGTCTGCCATATGCTCGTCTACTGCATTTTAGCAATTTAGTTCCCCCACAGTTGGCTGTTTAAACTATGGATGACAAAATCAAAAACAAAACTATAGCAAAAGTAGTTTTCATAATAGCTTTTATCAAGATGCTAACTGCATGCTGAATGTAGAAATATCAATTCTTTGTGTATTCCGTGCTGTGCCAGTTCTGTTGTTTTAGTATTCTGCTCGTTCACTGCTATTTTGGTCGAACTTCAGCAGGCCTCTGGGAAATGCAGTGTTGTTTTAATGAGCCCTGCACCCTGGCAGTTCCCAGAAGTGTCTCTGCTATACTGTATGCTCACTTACATATCGTCTGTGGGATAGAGTGCTTCGTTTAAAAGACTGCAGCATCACTAACCGCTGTCTTCTCTTTGCAGATTGGGTACTGGAACGAGTACACGCGATTTGTAAATATTATGGACCCGCAGGTCACCAACGACTCCTCAGTGGAAAACCGAACGATTGTGGTCACTACTATTATGGTACACTTTCCATGCAGTTTTAAATGTTTCACGTATTCTGCCACTCAAGGTCATGGTGTTAATTCCAATGAGTGATACATTCTGTCCTGGGCGGGTAGAACCACATCTTTTTTGTGTTGCTTTCCATCCACTCACTACACGTTGAAACAGTCGATCCGAAACAAGGGGAGTGTTTCAACTGTATCCGTGTGGGTGTCAAAGCATTTTGATTTTCCATACTTCAGTGGCCTGTCGTAGCAGTGACATCACAATAATGGTATAAATGATAATGGTTGACTCCATCAATTACAAAAGCATACAAACACATACGTAAGTAGACCTGTCTGTCCTCATCAAGTAAATGTTCAATGACACTTGGGATAGACTGGCCGAAGAATGACTAGAGGATGATACTGCAATGGTTTCTTCAGCTGGGCAAAGCAAAATAATCAGTATTGGAGGAGGGATAAGAGGGGGTGGAAATTTTCCTTGTTATCTCCTCTCCAATCTATTTTGTATTGTTCCTCCACGTGTTCTGTGTTGAAGTATAACCTCTAATCAGCACACCAGGAAGCGGCATCAGGAAGGATAATTTTCTGGGCATTTTCCCAGATCAACTATGACAAACAAACAAAATATTTTATTCTTAAATGTGTTTACTGTACTAAATGTTTTAGGTCTATGGGATAGCTTCCATTGCCAATAGATTTGCTGACTGTGTAATGGCATTATAATTACCTGATGCAGCACCTCGTTCTGTGCAAGCAAACATTTTAAATACTAAAGAAAAATGTTTGGAAAGCGATAAGAATCTCTGCTGTTTGTGCACAGTTAGATTTCTATTTGTATTCCAAGGCGTAAGCCGGCGTCACTCAATAGCAAGTGGAAACATTTAACGCGTCTAGATGAGGAATACAGTCAGGAGGTAAACATGTGTTAACTGGAGGAAAACACTGAATGGATCCAAGGTGAGGGGATATGTTCAGCACAGAACAAACAAACCATTGCTCTCCTACTTGCACTCTAATTGTGTGTGGCTGTAATGACAATGCCTGCTCTCCTGAGCGGTCCTATTGTTTGATAATGATGATGTGCTCAGTAAGAGAAGAGACAAGCTACACCAGCGTTTTGAAAAGGAGAGGAAAACTAGCACGCTCCCACTCTCCTGATGTAATTATTTTATTTATGGAGTATTTTTGCACTTTTTCTGGATAGCAAATAACAGCTCATGTTGTTTTATTTCTTATTTATTTATTTATGTTTTGGAATGAAACAGCCTTTAACTGCGCATTGGTGCAATGTGCTTGAATATGTCGAGATACTATGGGCACTCTCTGATCCCTCTCCTGTCACTGGCATTTACTTATGAAACCCATCCCCATTCCCATCCCCACCCACCTCTGAGCTGACCCACACCTTGCCTACCAATGACTCCCAGCCCTAATAAAATAATCCTGACCCTCTGTTCTCTCCTATAGAAAATACAAAACACTGCTCTCCTTTCCTTTAATCCTCTTTTATATATGAGTTGCACCCTTGGGTTCAAAATGGGTTGTCTGCATTGGGCTTGGTGTCTGCTGGCTGCCACGGCTTGATGAAAGCAGTGTGACCACATGATCACGCTGCTGATATCAGTGCATATTTGTGCATTCGCAGGGCATCATTTGTGTATGCATGACTGCATGGATGTGGTCATAGCAGCTTATTATATGAATTTTTGTGTGTGTTCAGTGTGTGTGTGNGTGTGTGTGTGTGTGTGTGTGTGTGTGTGTGTGTGTGTGTGTGTGTGTGTTAGATGTGTGGGTGGGTAGGTGGGTGTGTGTGAGTGTGAGTGCATGGGCAGAAATGAGCGCATGTATGCATATTTCTGTATAACTGAATGTGTGCTAGGGCATGGGAGTGAATAAACCAGCGTGTGTTTGAATCAACAGGAAGCTCCTTATGTGATGTACAAGAAAAATTATATACATCTGGAGGGGAATGACAGATATGAAGGCTACTGCGTCGATTTAGCATCTGAGATTGCCAAACATGTTGGAATTAAGTACAAACTGTCTATAGTAATGGATGGGAAGTACGGAGCCCGAGACCCCGAGACCAAGACGTGGAACGGGATGGTGGGTGAACTGGTCTATGGGGTGAGTACTGGGAGCCTCGTTTTCGCTGATTACATGACAGTTTGCAAGGAACTTCAACATGAGAGGAGATCTCATTTTTCTGTCTTAAGGTTATCACCAACCCATTGTGAACTCATCAGCTCTTGCCCAGTTCAAAGTCTAATGCTGTCTCAGGAAGCTCAGCTGTGAGTGAATTTGTCAAATGCAGCCTAAAGCATTGGGGAGTTGGTGATCATCTTGAGACGGAGAAAATGAAATCATTTCTCAGTGCTGTTCATTGCAATTAATCCTTCTTGCTTAGCCTAGAAAGCTCTCTCTCTTACAGACGCAAACAGAGGTAGGTACATGAAAACAATGAGTCCATATGGCAAACACACTGTAATCACTTTGATGAATGAAAGATTGTATGCCTTTGAAGTAATTGTGTAATTATGTCCAATGTTTGATGTGTATGATGAATATGCCACATTGTAAATTCACAGCTGAGAAAATCTGCTTTCGAATCAACAGCTAAATGGTGGTTTGCGGTTAGGGACAACAAGATCCATATGTGTTGTGCTCCATAAAGGTTGAACCTCTCACATTAGCAAAGGGTCATGCCGTGTTTTACATCTGACAGAGCGTGCAGGCTCTCGCAACACCCTGAGCATTCCAAAATTACCCCCCTTTGCCACCTTTCTCCACAATAGTTGAACAGGGACCAAATAGAAAATGCATGAGCATTAGGCTTCCTCATCTGTTCAATTTCCCAACTATCAGCCTGAGAGATTGCCTGGTTTGATGTGCTATTGCCACCAAATTATCTTTCAAATGGGAAAAGTCCACTCCCTGCAGATGGAAGGTGAAAAAAATATCCCCAATCACATTGCTGTCAAGTCTTTCCAGGCCTGTTTACAGCAGGTGGGCTAGGACTAATACTTTTGTACATTTTGACCTTTTGACCAGTAAATTAATTTGATTTTAATTGTCTTTTAAAGGTTAGGCCTGAGGCTGCTCTTTATTGCTTTTTTTCTCTCAACATTGATTGAGTGCTGGTTACGCCTGCACGAGGATTAAATGGTTATAGCCCTTCACAATGTTGTGTTGACAGGGTAAAGAAAACAGTCATGTTTATTGCATCTATTTGTGTTGCTCCTAGTTTGACCTTGTTAAAAAAACATCCCCTGCTTGTGCCTGCATCAATCCAATGTCTTCTCAATTTCAACATAAAAAAGACAATAGAGCACAATGCAAATAATTTTCTTTTACGAAGCGGCTCCTTTGAAGAGGAGCATTTATTTAATTAATCACATACACACACATTGCAGTAACACTGTCTAATGTGATTAATTATTTTCTTCTGCCTTTACAAAGAAACCCATTGTGATTTCCAAAAAGGCAGCACCACCTCCATGGATGTGTTTAGATAATATAATGTGATTGAAGCAGCAGGGCAGAGGAGGAAGATAAGGAGAAACAGCTTGGAAAAAAAATAAGGCTAATTCCAGAATAAGCTGTGTTTGGGAAATCCAGCCTACTGAATGACATGTGATGAAGTCTGCACAACCATAGCTTGCTGTTTTCTGTACAACAGCCTTTTGACATAGTAGTATTTAAATCACTGTGATTTATTAATGCAACAACTTTTTAAAGATATGAGACCACTCACTACACATTTTTCTTTGCATTTTCAGGCAAACAAGTTAGTGAAACAG
>JANJYP010024833.1:0-14993 GCA_024605115.1 Rastrelliger brachysoma | reverse complement strand
GTTGTGTCATCCTATGCATCCAGTATTTTCATGTAAATTTTTTCCCAATAAAAGTCTCCCATTCTTTACTCACTTAAAGGCTTTTGTTATGAGGCAGTAAAGCAGGAAATGCCCCTTGACCTTCCGAAAAGCTTGCCAATCAGAACAGTGGGCTTATCAGGAGGCAGGCCTTAAAGAGACAGGACCTTAAACTGCCTGTTGGAGAGAGAGGCTAAACTGAAGAGCTACATTACGGGCTAGTAGAAGATAAATAAGGAGTTTATTTTAACTTTAAATCATTCAGTACAACTCTAGTGGTTTTACAAAATAAAAATGTTGAGCTGGAAATAAGAATATTGGGTCTCCTTTAAGCAATGTACAAAAACTTGGTGGCAGTACAGCTTGTACTATGATTTGTGGTAATGCAAAATATGTTGAAAAACTTTCTTCATAGTGGTTTGTGTATTCTGCAGAATCAAAGTTACACATTTTGTTCAGATTTGTGTAAAACTGTATTTACTGTATGTTTCAAGTTGCTTTTCCAACTCTGTCTTCTTATACCCCTGCTGCATTTTTTCCAGTTCATGCTGCTTTTTCAAGTAATGCTGCTTCTCCTCTCCATCCATTTGTCTCCTCAAACTGTGAGGATAACAGCTCCTTCTGCTTCCATTTGCTCTGAGCTGCCTCTAGTGGCCACAACAAAAGGGTTTTTTAACAAAAGACTGTTTAATAATAAACCTAAATTGAACTAAATAAAAGAATTAACAAAGTATATAAGGCATCCGAGATGAATATCAGGAGCTTCAGTGGTGTATGGGGTGCATGATTGTAAGATATGTGTGCTGTAAGGTGCATGGAAGTAAAAAAATACCAAAAGAAAGGCAACATAACTACACCAAGCCAGAACAGTGCCTGAGGGAGAAAGAGAAAGCTCTAAGCAGCAGCAGGCAGTTGGAGGGGGTGGGGGGCTGCTGTTGCAAATACAGCCAGGACATCACCAATCCAGCAACCCTGTGGGCTCTCAGGTGTTGCCAGTTGCCCTAACAAGCACCCGCAGAGTCAGAGCAGACAGGTAAATCACAAGGCCAAACAAAGAGGACGCCAGGGGTCATCACATTGTTGACATGTATTTTCTTTTTCCTACCTCTGGCACCTGCAAACTAACTTCTTGGAATCTGCTCTGCTGGTTCTCAGCACTGTGTGGCCTACTCTAATTTACAACAATACTGTTAGTTTACATCTATAGTATATACACATCTGCCTGTGCTAGTTTGCTTTGACTTCTGTATGTAACTGCACTGACATCATGGTTGGCAAATGATTCTGAACCCGGCACACATACATAAACTGATTTTAGATGTACCAGCGTGAAATCTGGAATGAGGGTATGCTAATTATATTTTACCTTCAGTGATTTGTGAACCGAATGTTTTTCTTGCATGCTTAAATGATTTTTGATAGTTCTCACATTATTGTTCCGGTCTCGGTGAAATGACAGCTAGGACATAGACTAGGATTAAGGGAAACTTTACCTCCCTGTGGACATGACAGAGCAAAATAGATAGAAATGTGAGAAACATTAAAGAGAGGAACACAAACAGAGAGAGGACATGGACGCCTCGAAGGGAGCTGCATCACGTTAATGTGTGTTTGTGTGTTTGCTCTGCAAAGGTCTAACTTATACAGTATCACATGAAAACCCTCATCCTATCCAGAGGTTTCACTATACACATCTGGATGTTGAAATAAATAAAAAAATAAAAATAAAATAAATGAAAAATAAAATAGTAAATAACAGATTAATATAAACATGTAAACAGCAAATAGGATTGTGAGATGTACAATTATATCATAATCTCAGCGACTCATTAAGGAAGGTTACACAATCATAAATATAATTGGCCTGCAGCAGATATACACATGCAGACACTCTCATTTTTTCTGTCTGTTGCTCCCCAGGGCTTCAAAACTGAAAGAAAAAAAAAATGTTTTCAGAGAAATTCCTAGTGCCTGTCGCTATAGAAACCATTAGCTCCCCTGATGGCGATAAAAGGAGCAAATTGCAGAGATGGAGGGTGGAGCCAGGAGGGATAGAAGCGCACATGCACAAGCACGTACACGCACAGTCTCCCTTGCCTGAAGAGCCCCCTTTCAGTGCCCATACAATGGTGTCAAGATCTGGACATTGATTCGTGAGGGGAAATGTGTGAGCGTGTATATGTGTATGTGTGTGTGTGTGTGTGTGTGTGCAGGTCCCAGGACCCAGAGGGCTTTATGGTCATTCTGTCCTTATCGCCGTTCAGCTCTGAACTGCCCCTCAAACACTATGGCACTGGACCATGCTGGACCATGTTGACACTTGTACCCAGATAATGACCAAAATAACAGTGTGTGTATGACCGGGTGAGTGAGAGTGAGAAAGAAAGAGCGAGAGAGAAAAGACCTCAAGACATCTGTCACCACAATAGCTGGCCCTTACTAAAAATCAAATAAAAAATAATGGGTTTTGTGTCCTTAGTTCATAAAGTATGTGTCTTTTGATTGGTGTCATACTGAGAGCTTGTAGTAAAAAGTAACAATGATGATCTGCTCCAGAGATAACACAACCAGTGATATTACAAAGCAATCGAAGAGTGAGTGGATCAAAGGGGGAAAACACATTAAAACAAGTCAGACAAGATTAAAATTTAATCAAATGTTTCAAATATGCAGGTTTGGAGTTTTGTTGAAACTATTTAAAAGAGCGTATTTCAACTTATTCTCTTCAGTTTTATTTAAAAAAAAAAAAACATTTACTTTGTGCAATTTCTGAGAATAAAAGTATTCATATAAACCTTTACTTCAGGAAATTTAGTCAAATGATGTCGACAGTATTAACCAACAAAACCAGAGTTTTTCCTTCCTGTGTAACTCAAAGACAGATTACCTTTCTATTATGTGATTGGCCACCACCATTCTTAAAAATTCCAACAGGTGGAACAGTGCAGCATCTGGTCATGGCTATACTAATGTTAGCAGAGCAGAGCAGCAAACTCTGGCAGTAACAAATGAGACCAGCTGATCAACACACACTATAGCATTAAACTACTTAAACTAACTCTAAGGTAAAGAAATAACTCAGTGCTCAGTCTGTTTGACCTCAGCAACCCTACACTCGCTCAGCATGCTGAATAACGATGTCTTTCCCAGAGCTAGCGGTGCAGCTGAGAGGTTGCTCTCCACTGCTGGAGACAGGGAGTTAATAAGATAGTGGAGCACTCTGCCCACAGTTTGTTATTCTCATACAGGAAGGAGACTTTAAGATACTTATAAATGAATGAATGAATGAATGAATGAATGCAGTTAAGTTTTTACAAATGAAAAAGGCTGTGCACCATTAATCTTATCTGTCACTTCTGTTTCATATTGTACTTCAGTAGAATATGGACACCAGTAAATGGCAAAGTGGAGCTTGAAAATAGTGCCTCTTATTGCTTTTGTACATACTGTTACTTCTTTTGCTTTTTCTTTCTTTTTTTTTATTGCTATTGTTTTTTTTATTTCATGTTATTTATTATTCTTTATTCCTCCTGTTTGTGCCTTTACATTTTATTTTTGCTCTGCATTTGCAATAATTGAAATTTCTAAGAATATCTTATCTTTTCATTCAATCAAAAATTAGATTTGAATCAAGAATTGACCACCCAAGTATCATGACAGTATTGAATTGGGAAACAGAATATCATCTCAAGCAAAAAAAAAAAAAAAAAAATCAATACTGCCATTTGTCACAACTGTTGTTTTTCATCTTTTTGTTCCATTTTGCTACAAAAATAATATCCTTACAGACTATTTTGTTTGTTATGATTTTTTTCACTTAAGTGCACAACACTAAAGGTGCACGATTGATCTCACTAACTGTGTATGTTGCATCACGCACGTTCTCCATCCTTTGCCAACTTTGACAAAAAAAAAAAAAGGGGGGGGGGGAGACCTTGAAAATAATGTAAGATTTCAATACAGTAACTTTCACAAAACATCTGCAATGATAACTGGATATTGCATGAATGGCAGAAGGAGTAAACAGAAGGTTTTCTGAGCCATTAAAGATTTTTAACATTTAAGATTTTCATAATTATAAGAAACAGCTGTCTTTACTGTACAGATGGTTTCCACTGGTATCCAAACATCAATCAGCATAAAATAGGGAGAAAAAACAAAACAAAAAACAAACCAAACAAGCCAGACTGATGGAAGCAGCCTCCTTCAATGTTCCTTATCCAGCAAGGGAATTGAGGAGAATGAATCATAGGCCAAACTTACAGCTGGATATGTTTTTAAACTTCTTATGATTCATGTTTATGTCTGTGATAAGAATTACAGTGGATAAGCTAGGGAATGAGGTACATCATCCTATCAAGACACAAACCGGCAATTCTGTTAAGAGACCTACAGAAAGATCAACAGGCAATGGNTCCAATTGTTAAATATTTAAAAAAAAAAAAAAAAAAAAAAAAAGCAGTCTCTTTACAATTTATGGCATCTATAAACTGGCTGCAGAGGAGAGATATTACAGGGCCAGAAGGGAGAGAGGAAAGAGACAGATAAGAGTGAGAGGAGGGCTGGAGGACAAAAAAGATGAGTAGAAAAACAAGGCAGAGAAAAAAAAGCATGGTAAGCCTGATCAATAGTAATTCTCCCTCTCTCAGCGGAGGGCTACCTTTCCACTCATTTTTTCCCCCTTCCACTCCAATATTTCCTCCTCCTATGCCTTTCCTCTGTTCTGATCTCTGTGCACTTCACCTCCCATCACCTATTTTTCCTCTTTTGTTCCACACTCATTTTCTCTCCACTCCTTTTCTCTCTGAAAAACCTCCACTCTGTGCTTTCAGCTCTGTCCTCTGCACCCTTTCATTTTCTCCCCATCCAACCCTTTTCATTCCTCTCATCCACCTACTCTATTCTCTTACTCCCATATCCTCAAAACTCCCCCCATGTGTTTCAAGCCTATGCTTCACATACAGTGTGATAAAAATGCTTTGAGAAAAGGGTAAAGCTCTGTGTTGACCATATGAAGTTTCTTAGAACTGGGGTGGTTCTGTGGCAGAAAACAGCCTGACATCAAGTGCAGTAGGCTGGCCTTTAAGAAACAGCTTGAGGCATCAGCATGATGCAGCAAAAAGCAACATGATTGGCTTCAGGTGAATATACAGGTCAACACCACTCAGCGCTCACCAAATTTTCCATTTTTTAAAAATTTGCATCTAAGTTGTTTTAAATATCTGCCTCAAATGTTAAGATATGATGAATATGCTTGTGGACGAGGTGCTGCAGTTTTTTTTGTTATTTTAAAGGTTGTGTATAGATGTACAATGAGTGTGTGCACTATGTGTGAGTGAGGCATTGCTAATCCGCTGAACTCATTAGCCTAATTGGACAGTCTGCAGAGAGCTCCACATTGATCTGGGCCTGTTATGATTCTCCTCCCAACGAGCACTCACTCTTTTCTGCCTCCCTCTCCCAGTCACTTCTCCCTCAGATGTCCTCCCTCTCTTATCCTTCCATCTCTGTTCTCTATCTGTGCACAATAATCTTTGGCACTCTAAATGCACGCGGTCTGTCTGGACACCTCCGACTGCCCAGAGTCGTTACAGTTCTCTCTTTATGCATGTTAGCTTTACAATGTTATTCATTCTATTTCAATTTGCAGGCTGGTAGTAGTAACAGCCAAATGTGTTTGGCTTCAAAGATGCCAATGTAATGACAGGCTGTTGGCACTGACAATAGCTGGATATTCATCTAAGTGTATGGGAAAAATTACGTATTGAATTAAAATGAACTCAGTGGAAATGCTGTATTTTGATAAACTAGACTTCATTTTTTGAAAAAACAAAATCTTTTAAGCTCCAAAAAGAGAATCGTGACAGTCGGAATGCTACAAATTTGTTACACACTCACTGCAATTTTATGCAGGGCTTTCAGCACTATTACACACTCTGTTCTGTAGTGATACTGTGGCCATTAGTTGGTAAATTAGAATTCAAACCGATACATTTGTTTGTCTTCAGGTGGCAGTTGAGTTGAAATAGAAGATGAATTATATGAGCTACACCTGCAGGTGAGGTCTACTGGGGTCCGAGCAGCTGATGCAACTCATAACCATACATGCTGCAATCTGGCAGCAAGGAGCATCACTGAGCAGTGAAATATGTTTGGCAAAACTGGCTGGCTAATTAGACATGCATATTCAATTTGGTGACATATCTTGTTGTGAACTAAAAAAATGTTTCCAAAATGACAAGGTATTAGTTAAAATTTGCAAATACAATAAATTCTTGCAATTCAGCCTCACGCAGTCTATACATTTATGGAGGTTATATGATGCTTTATGTGCTTTATTGTTATACTGTTATGATGTCGAATGTCTATGCTAAACACATTCAAAGGTCCAAAACTTGAGGTGAGTGTGTGTAAAAAGGTTCCCAGCAGCTCTGAAAAAAAATGCTATGAAGCAATATACCATTACACCATAAATGAGGTTATTACTCTGCTTTGTCATCACTCTTGACTGTGGAACACTCAAGGTAGTGATAACAAAATCGATAGCCATTCTTGTCCCTTTGATTGTTAACTATAATCGTACTATTTCCACTGAATATTACATGTTACTTGCCAACAATGTTCCCAAACTAAAAGATAAATGGTTCTGGATGACCGTGTGCGAGCAGGGACACGAGAGAGGGGAACACACTGCAGTGTTTTTCCCCCTGCTCAGCATCTCTGTGAGTGTCCGTAGCTTAAGTGCCAGAGAGAGAGAGAGAGAGAGAGAGAGTGAGAGAGAGAATAAATAGGATGGTTAATGAATAAGTTCAACTATTCATCTCCAACACCCCACCTGTCTCCCCCTCCCTCTCCCTCCCTGTCTCAGCAGGAGTTAGTTGATAATGAGGTGTGGTGTTGTCAGAATCACAGCCTATGCTCATCCATCCAATCTGCTTAGTAAGGGGCACGGTGCACCGCTGTCTGCTACGCATATGTACACACACACACGCGCGCACACACACACACACACATACACAAGGTCATGAAGAGACAGATGTCAGGGTATGCAGCAAACATGTAGCCACACACACACACACGCACAGTGAAGAATATGTGCAAATTTACATACACAAATACATGAGTAGGTATGCCCTGTCTGTATGTGTGTCATGTATGTCACCAGACTCTGATGACTCTACTTCCACCAGCTCCTGATCTCCTGTGACCCACTCTCCTAATTTTTACCCTTCATCTCTCTTTGTTATTTCCACCTGACATCATTTAATCACTCTCCCCCTGCTCTCCTCTTTTTTAGCCTTCCGTTCCTTCCTCCTCTTTTCTTACAGGAGCTCCATTCATTCAGTGTGTCTCCATCTCTCAGCATATTACAATCTCTCTTTTCCTCTCTCTTCTTCTTTCTCTCTCTCTTTCAGGAGGGTGAAGGGTAAGTGAAGATCGTTGGGCCCCAGTGGAGAGGCCCAGACATCGTGTGTGTATGTGTGTGTGTGTGAGTGAGTGTGTTTATGTGTGCCCCATCATTGCTCATCTCTGGCAGTCTCGCTAGCTGTTCCCCGAGCTACAAGCTACAGAATAAATACACTTTAAATCACCACACACACGCACACGTACATACACAGCACACAGACACACGCACACACAGACGCGTGCGCGCGCGCACACACACACACACACACACACACACACACACACACACACACACACACACACACACACACACACACACACACACACACACACACACACACACACAGGCAGCCTGCTCCCTGGCAGCACTTTGCTGCTGTTAAATGAGGGGTCTGGGGAGTTGTGCCGGCAAAGCCTTTGGCTACTCTTGCTCTCCTCTCTGCATCCACTCCAGTCAAACACACACTGGAAAAGTGGAGTTATGAGGGGGTAGCCTTTAATATGTGGTTATATTCTAATGTTAACTAATTCTGCTAATTGAGAATTCCAAACCAAAAAGAACACCATGATGCTGTCTGGGGATCTGGAGACTCTTTTCCAGAAAGAGATGTACTGGCTGAGTGGACAAAATGTCAAAACCATCTGCTCTTCACATGAACTAGCTCACTGAACTGGATCGGGGTGAAAGCCAAGGTCCCATCATCAAAAGATTAAGCTGTTGTCTTTTTTTTGTCTTTTTTATCTGAAATTTCTGCTCTTAAGAGTTACAGGGTATATGGATGACCTGTGCCAAGGGTTCACAGGAACAGGACTTCACAGGTACATGAGTCTCCAACCCCACTACTGCTCCACATCCCGCTTCATTCCACCACTTGAAAAGCACAGGAACTTTTCTGTTTTTGTGAAAAATCGGTTAAGCAAATCACCAGCAATTTGTTTTCCAGAGTAACACATCCACCTTTAATGAAACAGTCTGCTTGGGGTTCATTACATAACTGTTGCATTATTCATGATTTGCTATTTAGCCCAGCCCTTTTCCCTTGACATACCATATCTAAATGCCATAACAAGCAGTACAAATTATTGAATTATTGAATAATTCATTCACACTTAATTGAGATACTGAATATTAAGGAAATAAAATGATTTTTGATTATGTATTAATCTAAAAGTCTGTCTGTTACTATATAATCTACAAAATGTTTAAAAATGATCGTCACGTCAAAAATGAGTTCAAAGTCTCAAGACATTCCATTTATAATCATATAAAGCAGAGAAAAGAAGCAAACTATCACATTTCACAAAATTGGAATCTGAGAACTTTGGTCATTTGAGCTTTAAAAAAAATTGATTAAATTAAACACGTTTTATTGAATATCATTAATTTCTCCTCTCTGTTAGTAAAGGATTGGGGAGTACCATTTTCATGCTTTGACAGTACCTGAATAACAACTCTAACTCTGCATAATTAAATTAAGATGGGTTTTGTTCATCATAATACCTAGTCTTAATGAGTGAGAGGGGTGAAATTAATATTTTACCGCAGCTGTTAATGCTGTGAAAAAGAGTCAGAACAGTCAACTATTATTTATAAGTGTAAACTCATTCCCTTTATAAATAACAGCCTACATTGAACTCTCAATATTTTATGTAATCAACATCATTTCTTACAGTTACGGCTGCCTTTTGCACTATCTCACTTTAAAACCATTATCACCTCTGATTTCAGTGGAGTTCTGCATCCCTCTCCATCTCCTCTGCAGTGGGTGTGTGTGCAGGTGGTGAGATTCCCCCTGCCCTCCCTTCCTCCTCCCCCTCCTCTACCCCTCTGCTTTCCACTGTTGCTCAGTATACCCATTTAACTGCATATTTTGAACCAGTGGAGTGTGCAGAGAGGGAATGAAACTGCGGGCTTTTGTCACCCTTTAAAAACAACTAAATACATGGTGGCCTGTGTTAATATTTATTTCCACTCAGCGTTTTGAGCTCGGACGCGGTGCAGCGAATTGAAATATCATCAAACTGAAAAATACCAGCGGCCATTGGAAGATTAGTTTTAGCGCCCTTTTATAGCCAGGAGCCTATAGCTGTTTAATGGTGGTGAAATAATAATGATAATAGACTGCGGTCTGTCAACTCATTCTTTAAATATGTATATACTCAAACTGTGCCCCCGGACAAAACCTAACAGTGAAATCTGACAATGTGGGATTATGCCACACNCACACACACACACACACACACACACACACACACACACACACACACACACACACACAAACACAGACTATATATATCTGTGACCCCAGGCTGTCAGTGCATCTTGTCCTCATCCGGCACTGTGTCCTTCCCACAATGTAACATCAACTAGGTTAACTGTAGCTAATACGGCGCAGCACTATTGTCCTCGATGCCTCATCTCATTTCTGTATCCATCCATCCATCCATTGCTCTCTAACTACAGTATGTATGTATCTATCCTTATCAGGCTGTAGTCTGATGTGGTGCCAGCTTTCATCAGCCACAGGGCTGCAGGAAAAGCCATAGGTCACCACACAATAATCAATATAGCTAAAGTCATGAGGCTTTCAAAAGGCGTTAATAAAGCACTAGTTGTAAATTTACAATGTGAGAAGGCTGTCATCATTTATGACCAGCGCCTCCTACCTATGGTGTGATGTTTCATGTATTCCCATAAGTAGAGAACACAGACAGATGTTAACAGTACTGCTTAACAACAACAACAGAAGGAGGAGCCTTGTGTGAATACATGAAGTAGTTCAGTTTGAGACTGAAAATTCATAGAAAAAAAAAAAAAAACAACAGACAAGCATGTCAACGAGCAACAGAAATTCACCTCTTGCTCTCTTGATTAAACCCGACCTAACCTATTTCATGCATAATCATCATCCTCATTCCTGTGAATCCTTGAGAACTCACAAATATAAAGAGGGCTGCAGGTGAAGCAGCAAATCGCGTATGGCTTTTCAAATTATAATGAAAAATACTGGCACTTTCTAGAAAGAGATTTAGCTTGGGCTTTAAAAAAAAAAGAATAAGCTCGTTCACTGAGTGGTTCAGAGAAGTTGACCTACAGTGTTTTCTGTATTTTTCTGCAATATCCTTGCAAAAACTAGGAGGATATTGTATCCAACAAAAAATGCCTACAGGCCAATGTTTGATTGATAGTGCTGAAAAACTTTTTAAGTGGAATCCCAAAGAGTGTAACATCAATTTATCCTGTTTACAGTATTTTACAAACTATAGATTTGTAAGGAGAGCCCCTGTTATAGTCCAAACAGCTTTTATAGGCATATTGGAAAAACAAAGTAATTGAGCATCTCGCAGGACCTATAATAACCTCTAACCATTGACAGAAGAAGTGTGAGCGAAGCACAAACTGCAGAAGCATCATGGAGTGAGGATTACAGCCTTATCAAACTGATTTATTCTCCTTTCAGTTACAGCAACAGTCTTTGGAAGGACTTTTTTTTTAGCTGCCCTTTCTGCTTCAGTCTTTGTGGGTATAAAGGCTACTTTCCCTTTAAAAAGAAAAAGAAAATGAAATCAATATATCCCTTGCTTTCTTCTCTATTTTCTTCAAAATCCTCTGGGGTGTTCTGCCCAGACTAAGGACAGCTGTCATTGTGAGGAGGTTAAGTTATTAATAAAGTTGACATGGTATAAATGCTCAGGCAGTGACATTTTTGTAAGAAATAAATGTCTCTTCGGCTACTCTATCACTGGATCTGGGTGGTTTAGAATTAGCAGTGAAAGCTAAGATGGAAGGAGATGAGAAAAAAAAGAAGAAAGTACTGACCTGAGGCGTTTTTCAGGTAGCCGTTGGAGTCCACTGTGGTGTACATGACATAAGGACCTGGCTGATTAACACCAAAAGGCTGTGAAAGATAAAAAAAAACACACACACACAAAGGTAGAGACACATTTAAGTAAAAAGTTTTTGTTGTCTGTCAGCTGTCTGTCAGAGAGGACGAAAGAGGACAGGGGAGACATGCAGGCAGACATGAAAGCAGAGAGACAGACAGGCATTTTGTCACCGTGGTGACCTTAAGCGATTTCTCAGTTTTATTTCCACTAGATGACATAGCAAACGTCTGATGTTAGCTGGCTCGAATCTGACAGGGCATAAATGAGTGTGACGGCTGTGTGTTTGTGCGTCTCTTTGTGTGTATATATGTGTGTATATGTGTGTGTGGGCGGATGTGGAGCGCTGTCTTATCTCTTCATTACGAAAGGATGACAACTAATGAAGAGATCTGTCGAGCTGTCCTTCACTTTACATCAGCTAATCAGGAGCCCTGTTACACACACATACACACATGCGCGCGCAAACGTATATAGTGGAATAGAAACCCGGGCCCTTCATCCTGTGACGCTTAAGCGGTCGGGTGAAAGAGGAATAGAAATGAGGTGAAAGAATAAGGAGAGAGAAAAAAAAACAGAAATGGAAAAAAAAAGAGAGAGAGAAAGAACGCTACAAGGGGGCAGACTGGTGGGCTGAGACAAAAGACAAGAGGAAGAGAGGTGTGACTAAGAAGAAGAGGAGCAAAAGAGAGAGAGAGAGAGAGAGAGAGAGAGAGAGAGAGAGAGAGTGAAGTGAAAAGATAGAGGAGTTGATGGATGGAAGAGGAGAGGAGCAGAAACAGCCGCGAGCTCCACTCGTCTACTGCATTCATCATATCTTTCGGGTTAGACAACAAACGGGTGGAAGAGGAGACAGACGGAGGAAAAAAAAAAAAAAAAAGCAAAAACAACTCATACCAGCAGCTTTTTGCTGATGTCAGAGCTGATGTGCTTTGCGAAGGGGCTTTCCGACGCTAAAAGGGCCCGGATAAGGAGGAGACGATGCTGACCGCTTTATTTCTATAAGTATTCCTTGTTCTACACTTAATCAGGCATTTGCTGTTCGGGATAAATAACGCCAGCTTGTAATTGAATGTTCCGTAAACTGTTGGCGGTACTTTACTCCGAAAAAATACATTATAGCTTAAGAGCTTGGTTGGATGTTTTTTAATGCAAAACCCTTTTTTTTCTATAATGTAGCTAATAGCTTTCAGTCTGAATCTGAATGTGAGGAATTATAATTGCTTTATTTAGTGGTGGAATTTTAATAGTTTTTTGGAGGCCTTCACTGTGTTGATTCGATACTGGAAAATACCCTCTAAAGCACCAATGAGTTTATTTGATTGTTTTGAGTTGTAAATCATCCACTAAAGAGTTTCACGGCTTCAGTAAACTTGACTAAGCCCAGAAATTGAGTTTAAGAACAAATCTGGATCAGTGTGAAAGACTGAACCCCGAAGCCTTGGATGCCTCATACACTCATGTGGAAATGACAGAATTGAGAGTGAAGGGTAAACTTGGGATGAATACTCGAACAAAAATGATTTGCACAGCCCAGTCTGAGCAGAGACCGTCACTGTCACAGTGTCCCTGAAACATGATGAGTAACAAGAAGCAAAACACCTGAAAGTACATATGCAAGGACTGAAGATGGAAATAAAGCACCTGGCATTTATCTGTCCATGTATTCAAAAACTCTCATACTGATAGTTCATTGAATGTACCAAGACACAAACTGGTACTGTTATATGGTGGTCTGTAACTTGTCTCCATGAGAGGAAATAAAGAGAAGGGGGAGGTATGAGCAGGCGGAAACCAGGTGGAGGTTTATCGCATTTAAAAAAAAAAAAAAAATTATTGGGGCTGTTTCCATTCGTTGCCCTCTTTTTCAAGCTGAGGTAAGACAGGTTCTTTGNAAAAAAAAAAAAAAATTATTGGGGCTGTTTGCATTCGTTGCCCTCTTTTTCAAGCTGAGGCAAGACAGGTTCTTTACATGTAAAGAGGTGCTTATATGGCCCTAGAGCTCAAAAGCACATCACCTATTCAAATCCCCTTCCCTAATCCCCCCCACATATATATGTAGTTTGGACAGCAGTGACGATATTTCAGCTCATTTCTGTCTTTCTGCTGAAATATTGCTGTGTACAGTGAAAGATAAAGATGTATGCATGGAGAGATAAGTGCGACAGGTAGGAGACAGTACACCAAGAAACCTGACCTGGTTGTATTGCGCAGCGCTCAAACACGATATGAAATAATTTGACCACACAGAGGACACATTAGAAAAACGGACAAACATAGACGGATTTCTTACCTTGACGTCGTCCGGACAATCGTTGGAACAGAGGCCGCTGAGCACTGAGAAAAGACGGAGATGCCAGAGTTTAGACATGTTATCCAGCATGTGTTCCATGCCCGACACAATAACACACTCGGCAGTGGAATGGGGTGTCAACATCTGTGATGGTATACTGTTGCCGAGCCCTGAGGGCCCTGTACATCAACATGTATCAAACGTCAAGCGAGTCAAACTCATTTCACACTGAGGAGGAAACTTCGAACACAAAGACTCACAAAAAAAAAGCTGTACTGTGGCTTACAATCGAAACAAAAAAAAAAAAATTATATTATGTTAAAGCATTCCTCGCATTCACATTATACATCAAACAATTTAATTATCATTTGGGTGTGCTAGGTGCAAAGTGAAAGAGGGAAGAATAGAAGGAGGGTTATAAATTACCCGCTAACAGCAATGAGAAACATTAAAAAAACAAAACACAAAACTATTAAATCTGCGTGTGCACGTATGTGTGCATGCTAAGAGACTATTTCACTTATTTGTGTGCAAGCTGAGCGAGGACAAAATTAACTGAATTGCTAATCAGTCATTAGAGGAGTGACTTTATTAGCATACTAATAGGGTCCTGCGTCTGGGTTGCCTTGATTTGCCTGATGGAGTGACGCTGCAGCCCTGATACTCTGTTAATAAGGTCTGCAGTCAAACTCAATGCACCTATTCAGAAAGAGCATCACAGTGTCAATGGATGAAATGATGAATGATGACTTCATATTTGATTCTTCATCCCTAACTCGCCACAGACACTGTTTATTTGTACACGAATATCCATGAAAAACTGCACGATTTCCTCTGTTGCATTAATCTTTCAAGTCTGCAATATTTATTCATTTATTTTTTTGTCCATTCACTCTCTTTATTCTATCACGCTGTTTAGAATATCTATAAATTGTGCAGCATGCCATTAAGCCTTAACAAATGCGAGCTATTAGGGAAAGCTTCAACATGGTGGGTCTAAAGGGCATTCTGCACCAGACAGTGTTTGTCCCTTCAACAAATATGCTTCTGTTTTTTTTTTTTTTTTACAAATGTGTCAAATCACACAAATCACTGAGAGAGACCTGCGCCAACACACAACACACACTTTTTTTTAACACTAGTGTATTTTTTTTCCTATTTAAACACATTGTAAAGTGAAAGGAGACGTCAGCTTTTTCTATGTTGAGCACTGACATTTTTACTCAAGCGCTACTGAGCACTATGTGTTTAAAAGCCTATATCTTCCACATAATATTTCTACTGTATTGATTAACCCTGCTCAAATTTAACTTGGCAGTTTTATATAGTTCCATTATTATATTTCAAATTGAAGCATAAGGTACAGGTTGTATTTATACTACTTTCCCCA
>JANJYP010024759.1:0-13869 GCA_024605115.1 Rastrelliger brachysoma | reverse complement strand
AAAGTTTTTTGTCTGCAGATTAATTCCATACCTGATATGTTCCGATTCACTAAAGTTAAGCATGATACAAGATGAATAAATCCTCGTTTGTGTTAGCTTCGCTGCCGTCGTGACTGTAAGGAAGAAGAACTGAGTGAGATTCAGCTCTTCTTTGTTTGGGAGGGGTAGGCAGAGTTTATTTTGCATGATGTGTTACAGCAAAATGAATAACAGTGTTAATTTGAGAAGTTTGAAAAAATCATCCCTTTTTATTGTTTTTATAAGTTATTTATAAGTTTATACAGAAGGACACATGATCACAGTACCATTATGAGACTATACATGCTCACAGACACACCAGGTAGCACCTCATACTAGAGGTCATTATTTACCTTATTTATTAAGACATATCAATCTTATAGAAACCTAATGAACAACAGCATCTTTTAAAAAAAAAATCAACTGATACTTTGGTTGCTCTCTATTTTTATTTCTGTCACTAGAAACATATTTTGAGTTGTCCTCCCCATCATAAGACTTGTGGTGAACTTTGGTGTCCTCTGGCAGCACAATTTACTTTTTGGCATTTTTGCTTTTGTGAGATAACTCAACAGTGAAGACAGATAGGAAATGAATGGAGAGACAAAGGAGCATGAAAACAAACATTCATCATATAATATGCCAACAGAGCAACCTGGATACAATCATTTTTAAAGAGTGAATGTTGAACCCATATGAAAATCAACTTACACACTCTTAAAAATGTATCTGTGCATTTGTTTAGTGAAAGTTAAAATGTAAAGGGTAAGACCCAACTGGCATATTTCTTGTTATTATATTAACTAAAAATATAATTTATTGTTTGAGTTTGCTAATTTGTGCAGTGACCCTCTCCTTCCCTTCCTAATTCTGCCATATAGCTATCAGGTGAAAAATCAGTCTTTGGCTGCAGCTGCGTAAATCAAATTCAATCAACATTCACATGCACTCAGTATCTCTCATTATTCAAGTTAGTTACTATGTCTAGTGTCTGAGAATGTACGCAAACAAATTAAACACAACCACACAATTAGCAGCGTTTGGTTGGTGTTTTTGTATATTTACCGTGGGTCATGTCCTGCCTCAGCTGCTGCGATTGCCTGGCACACGTATGTCGGAGGAAGAAGGAGCTGAAGGCCAGGACAGTTTGGCTCGGCTGCCCGGAGAAGTGTGAAGAGAAGTACCCCAAAAACGCCATCAAAAACCAGAAGTACAACATTGTCACCTTTGTGCCTGGGGTGAGTTGAACAGTGTAGACATGTGGCCTGTTTTAAGTGCCTCCTCATGTTATACAATGCACATTTTATCCTGTAATCTTTGGTTCTAACTACAGCATTTATGGCTCTTGTTGAGTTCTGACTTTTATAGTCCCCATAGTGGCAATTCATGCTTCCAGTTACAATATGTTGATCTTTAGAGATGAACTGTATGTAAAGCACAGTAGCATTCATTGCATCTATTCTAATGTTAACTGTTCTGACATTAAGTTAAGGGTTTACACTGTAGGGGACATTAGAGATCCATCAGACTTACTTATTAAAAAGCAAATGGATCCATGATTAAGAGGGTTGCCTTTTTTCCCAAGCTATAAAATGTCAACTGTCTGTTAGAGACGTAGATATTCTCATCGGTGGTGAACAAAACGGCTGTTTTTCCTCCCTCCACTTTGAATTATTAAATACACACAAATTGAGTTTAGCAGTGTGCATTTTTCCCTAAAGGTCAGGGGGTTCATTAACTGTAGAGCATCGTCCATTGATCCCATTGTCTCTGATAATCTGTGACTAGACGCTAGGCTCTCATTATTGCAAACATTATTCAAAATTTGACCTTAGATAAATAGAGTAGTAAGGGAGCCTTGCTGACGGATAGCCCATTAGCAAAGGAACCTCAATAAGTCACAGGTGGGACTGCTGGCATGTGTGATTTTAGAAATTCTTTGATGAATTCCACCTGACAAGATATCTGATGTTATAAATCTCACTCAGGTTCTATCAAAAGAAAGAGCCTTTTTTATTTCTTCATCCATTATCGTGGTTGTCCGTCTGCAAAGCAAACAAACCAACCGACACTATACCAAGTGACGTGACCACGTGAAATCTGTACCCTGAGTGCCAGTTGAAACAGACGTGTCAGAGTTTCCATTAGGTTAATGTAAAGTTAACAGCATTAACATGTATCTTATTCCAGCTTGGAACATGTACAGTAACCCATCCTACCTGCTTTGTTGTCGATGCATCCTCTTTGTCTTCTCTGGCAGCTGTCATCGTCTTTGACTCACCTCGCTGACGTGTTCACTCACCTCACTGAATCCTTGTCTTCTGTCCCCCTCTCAGGTTCTATACCAGCAGTTCAAGTTCTTCCTTAATCTCTACTTTCTGGTGGTGGCCTGTTCCCAGTTTGTGCCGTCACTGAAAATCGGATATTTGTATACATACTGGGCACCTCTGGTAAATAAACGTATTTTCACCATGATTTGTATCTTCTCGGTGCATTGCTCCACTAGATTGTGCCATTAAAATTGTCTTTGTATATTTATAACAGTTATTAGGTATTTATTCATTAAAGATTAATACATGTCTGCATACTTCAATTTACTGATTATAATATATTTAGAATATGCTAAAAAGAGGTAAAGATAAACAGTATTGTTGTGATGTCATTAGAAAATAAACTATAAGTTTCTGGTTACTATTTTTTTAATCAACATTTAAAGCTATATGTTATGATAATGTATTCTGTTATCCATAGAGCTCTGTAGTGATCCTGATGTGGTGGATCTGTCTCTGAAATCCTCTCTTGTCACTCAGGGTTTTGTGTTAGCCGTCACAATGGTGCGAGAGGCCGTGGACGAAGTGCGACGCTACCAACGGGACAAAGAGATGAACTCTCAACTCTACAGCAAACTCACAGTACGAGGTGAGTGAGGGACAAGATTGAAACCTGTCCGCACTCCTCCTCTTGGCCGAAACTGTTTGCTGACATTACGATAACGGATATTCCAGTGTATAGTGAATCTTTCCCCATGCAGTTAAGAGATGGCACTCTACTGCATCTACACTTGTAACAGAAGTCATTCTCCTCGCTGTAATTGCATTGATTTTCCTTTCTCGATTTCTCAAGACTGTATGAGCTAATATCTGTCCCTTTGTTGAATGTGTGGTAAATCCCCTTGTGTGATATCTGTGACCCATGCTGAGGATGTAGCTTTCACACCCTATGTGTGCTCATATGCATATTCGTACTTATGTGTGCTTGTGGGCATCGCAAAAGAAAAAGGGTTGCTTAGGATGTTGTGGCAATATAATTGAGAATGACCCTATATGCTGTTGTTTTTGTCTATGGCTCAAACCAGAGATGAAAACAGAAGGGTGTTACATTATCATGCTGGAGGTAATCAATCTGTTAGAAGGTGAGAGAGAAAGAAGAGCAAGAGCAAAAACTGGGTTGTGGTTTTAAGAGTCAGCGTCATTTTCAAGGGTCAGAAATCAATACCCTCTTTTTATTTCACAGCTATTAAAAAATTTACAGCACATCTTAAAAAAATAGGTTGGCTCTCTGCTACTTTCAGTAGTCTATCACATCTCTTCATCCAACCTGTTTTTTTCTTTTTCAGGAAAAATTCAAGTGAAGAGTTCTGACATACAAGTTGGAGACATGATTATTGTTGAGAAGGTAAGGTTCCTGTGTTTGCTGTGAATATCTTTGCATGCATTATTAAAGATAGTTTCCTACCGCAAATGTTTACAACCTGACATACAGTACCCACATGTAGTCATCTATTTAACAGGTATACTGTGAAAAGCTACTTTTATGGCTCCAGGTTAGATTTTATTGTTAGTTTTGGGATTAAACACAATTTAAAATAGAATTTGATTCTATTTTTCAGTCTGTTTTATATACTACATTTGATGTTTGCCCTGACTACTTGATTATAACCTTAATTAATTAGGATGGAATCTCATATTAGGAGCACTTGCCTCTGCATTGTGTTGAGAAGTTTTTCTCGTTATTATGTTCTCGATTCACATCAATGATTGAAGACAACACTTCACATTCTTCTCACCTCCAAAAAAGAAAGAAGGGGATTTTTTTTAATAGTCTAACCCAACCGTTTTAAAGTAGACAGAATACCTATTCACTCTATAACGTGATTTGAATGCATAGCATACTGTTTTAATCACATTTGTTTTGTGAATGTGAAACTGATGCAGGTTTGATACTCACCTGTTTAGTGTGTGATCTTCAGTTTCAGCACAGCTGACATGAAATCCAGTTGCTGCTGTAAAAGAGGAAAAAGTTAAACCCCTATTACTGTGTGTCAGACTTTCAAAAAGTGTTTCTCTTTCACCCTCTGGTCAAGGTATTGACCTTGTTTAATTATTCAGGAAGATTCTGAGGGCTTTTTGCCACAGTGCTCAATAACACACCAGCATTTTCACTCTTCTTTTCTTTTTGCAGAACCAAAGGATTCCTGCAGACATGATATTCCTGAGGACATCAGAGAAAACCGGTGAGCAGGGAAAGTGTGTGTGAACTTTATTAATGTGAAGCAGGACAGTGCTGTAAAGACACGTTCATGCTCAGCAAAAAAACACTTGTTTTAAATGAAGAAAATATTTTCATAAACTTTTATTTTCCTCAGAAGAAATGGTAAGCTAGAAATAAGAAACACACTGAATGCGATATGGTTGAACTTTGTCTGCCCTGTGTGGCACCTTTAATGAACGGTGTCAAGATCATTTGGGTGAGAAATGTGACTTTTCCCCATACTTCCAGTCCTTTGACATCATCTGATCAAGGCAGTCCGTGATTCATATGATTTATGTCACATTGTTCGAGTGACTGATGAAGCAAATTCCAATTAATCAATGAGCTGCGTCAGATCCTTGCTCTTTTCTAAGGGGCATTGGGAGGAAATGTTCTGAGGACATCATTTCCATCAATCTTTGATGTGCCAATATGCTTGGCAGGGAGTTGTTGATGTCTTTATGCCTCTAAGACATACACACACACACACACACATAAACACATCTTTGTCTTTCACACTCACCATCTCATACACTTTGTCTTTTGCACCCTCACACACACACACACACACACACACACACACACACACACATCTCGGCGGTGCTATATGACAAGCCGAACTGCCATTTCAGCGGAAGGAAAGAATGAATCATCCTCCTTGTGTTAATGTTTTCCATCATACTTAACTCTCCAGGGATGGTTTATAGCTGCCCTTTACCCTCTCTGTCAAATACTTGCTCTCATCCATCAGTTTCATATGTAATATTACCTCCGATCAATACAGGTCACGACTGCTCAACGTTTATCGGGCCTTGTTTTGTCCGCACCAGCCACAGATGCTTTGCGTTGCATTACAAGCTCTGAATGTACTATGCTGTTGCTGCTGCCAGTTTATTACAGTAACTTAATTTTACACACTGAATCTATTTATAATTTGTTAATTTATGATAATGTCTCATCAAGGCATGTGCTAATTAAACATGATATCTTAATTAACCTCTCCAATCAAGAAAAAGCTTGAGCTAATTTTCTGAATATTGTTTAAACCTCAGATTTCCACAGATGCCAATATTTATCACTGAATTTCATTAAAATATGTATAAAATGATAAAACTTGTGTAGTTTAGATTTTGTGACATAGCCAAATAAAATCTTCTTGCGCTTCTGTAATGTAAATATTCTAGTTTATAAATGTGATATTAGGTCAGTGAAGCTTTAAAATAAGTAGATAATTGAACATGGTAATGTAAATTGATAATGTTTTAATCCATTGTGGAGGGAAAATGTTTTATTAATGTACTCAATATTTATCTTAGGGTGAGATTAAGGTAATCTCTGATATACCATACTTGTAAATGTATAAGAAACCTACTTTACAGGTAGCACATAAACATAATATTAAGCACTGTATAATGATAACAATAGCTCCCTGTTCAGTGCAGAACACTTTCAAACATAGTGGATTCAATACATAACTTTTCTGTGTCTGTTTCACAGGTTCATGTTTCATCAGAACAGATCAGCTAGATGGAGAAACAGACTGGAAACTGAAAGTTGCTGTTGGCTGCACACAGCGGCTTCCAGCAGTGGGGGTACGGATACACTATAATGTATTGAATTACTTTAACTTTCTGGTAGCAGATGAAGTGACTCCTGCAAATGACATCAAATGAAGTTGTCTGTGCCGTGATGGAAACCTAATCACTGGTGGCAGACAGCAGGAACAATCCAGTCCTGACAGGAGCTTCCTTTAACTGGAGGTGATACTCATCACTTAAGATCTGAAGATTTAAGTTGAGTTGATGGGGTTTTTTTTGTTGCCACTTAATGTGATCAGAGAATTAAAGTTTCAGCAAGTCATCTGATGACTGAGCTGTGGCATCCATATTAGGTTTCAAGAGACATGAAGAAAACCACAGTTATCTTTGGTTTTAGCCAGTATTCAAGCTTTTTACCATGTTTTTCATCAGTTTTTGGATTATTTCATACGCAATAGTGGATTGATCCTTTTCCAGTGAATTTGAGAATTTGTCCAAAACTGATTTTTGTCAAAATGAATCAGACAACATATGACTCAAGATTACTACTCAGTCTTCTGACCATGAATATTAAAGGCCTAAAGGTCGTAACAGCTGTGTGTAATAGATAGCAACTGATTTTAATAATAATGTTGCAATTTCTGGAAAAGTATGAGATACTTGGTTTAAACTCTCATGAAACCAGTTTCATCTCTAAAACTATTTTTTGTATCCGTACATATAAGTTTCAAATTCACAATTTTAAAGCAAAGACTTAATCCAGACCACAGTGTTACCATTTGTGTCCTCTCTTAACTAATACGTGTACTTTTAAGTCTATATATTCATGAGCCACTTTGATGTCTACGAATGTGTTTTGGTCCTTCAGAGTCTCTGTAGTCTCTTTGTCTGTAAAATGCTGAAGCAACTCGAGTCTCCATCGGGGGTTGAGTAAAATAATCTTCCCTGCTCTTCTTTTTACCACTCTGCCCATGTTCTCACCAGGAGAACACTATCTGAGCATGACTGAGAGTTCTCAGGGCCGCTGCATGCCTGTCTGCCTGAATAATTTAAGGGGGGGGTGCTGATGTGTGAGGTGCTTGATAGGGTGTAGGCTATAGTGCTACTTGCTGGGATGACTTGAGAGAAAAAGATGATTGAAAACTGATTGTTAAATCTTTATTATTGTGTCTCATTTAAGTTTCTTTTCTGTTCAAATTCACATGTTTGTCAATATATATTTATCTTTTGACAATAAAATTTTAACTCGAGCGCAACTTAATAGTTTTTTCAGAAAGAGTTGTCTTGAATTTCACCATGAAAACTGGCTAAACTCCATCTGACTTACCTGTGGTTGAATTATGATCATTGTAGGTATTTGCTTTACATTTACTGTTCTCAGTCTTTACAGTGGTTTAAAGTGATAGTAGCATTAGGATGATTTAGACTTATATGGATGGCAACCATGAAAGGATACTAAAAGGTGCAAAAATCATGCCATGCACCCAGTCAAAATGTGAATTATGAAGAAAAAACTATATATGAAACACAATAACTAACTAATTGTAGTCATTGAAGTAATGAAGGCTGTGTGTGACACTGTCTTTCTGTCATTTCTCTTCGTCTCAGGACCTCTTCTCCATCAGCGCTTACGTCTACGCCCAGAAGCCTCAGCTGGACATCCACAGTTTTGAGGGAAACTTTACAAGGGTACAGTAGCTTGCTGACATATTTATGACCTGTAAAACAAATCTTAAACGCATGCAGATTTTTTTTCTATAGAAATTGGATTGACACAGAAGATGTGTATCGCTGCTATGTGTTGACAAGTGGCAACAATGAGGGCTTGTGTGTCCATCTGGGCCCGTTGTTATCTCCAGCAGGCATGCCTCTTACATCACAGGCAGGTCCTCCTAGCTTCAGCTCCATCCATCCCGTCTTGCTTGTNACAGAGAGGAGAGCTGCAGTACAAAGGGAGGCTTTGTGGCCCGTCTTCACTCTTGGCCACACACCAGGCTTAGTGAGCGAGCACTTCCTCCGCTCATTCATCCTCCGCGGCCTTCCTTTGCATAGCGTGTGCTTTTAGTCTGAGCAGGATGGGAAAAAAATGGGTTCCCACAGATCCACAGCAAATGAACTTACCTATTTATGAGGGTTTCTTTTTTCTTTCTTTTTTTTTTTTTCCTTAAGGCGGATATGGTGGCTTTGTTTCTGTGGTCTTTATTGAGACCCTCTGTAGTTATGAACACCGTAGTACGATGCCAATGTCAGAGCGGTCAAGCATTTTGCAACCTGCCATTTATTTTTCATGCACCTCTTCCCATGTCTGAGTGGATTGACAGGATGTGGGTGCTTAGGTATCATAATTATCATATCAGTCGGGCAATTTGAGCTGAAACTGGAGCCTTTACTCTGCACTCCTGACTTGAGCCATTTTCTGCATTCATCTTTATTTAAGAGAGAGAGAGGGGTAAAAAAATAAAAAAAGGAGGAGGAGGCTGAAACAAGAGGCTCTCAGGGGACTTATTTATCGCTGAAATCTCATCTACGTGCTCTCTCTATACTGTCTTTAAAAGGAGCCTCTATCAACATGCCAAATCTAGTGAACATATTGATAAAGGAGCTACTGTATTGCTACAGTCTGCACAACTGTGTCAGGTGCTTGTGAAAATTAATGGCATAGTAGAGCCTGGCTATTCTGGTCCGACTGTATATACTCACCTGAGCTCATTTACAAGAATTGTATGCGACTAAAATCTTATTTTAATCTCATTTACAAATGTGTACAGATATTCTTTCAACATCACCATTTTAACTTTAATAACAATAAGTAATTTCCATGATATTTTAGAGAGGTTACTATGAATATTGAAATTCATCAATACCATCACAAAACATGTCCTTTATGTCCTGTCCCATGTCTCCAAAGCATTGGGCATAGCCATAGCACAAAGCTGTTTGGTAGTTGGTAGAAGACACTCTAACTTAATCAGTATATGAGCCCTCAGAATTGAATTAAATAAAAAGTGGAAGCCTAAAATAAATTCAGCTTCAAATTGATTTTGATTTTTGCAGATAATTTATTGTTAAAGCACATTGATTTTATTTTACTGTGTTAGAGCAAAATTCATCTCCGTCTGGTCCCAGCTTTGTTCCTCCAAGGCTACACTAGAGGAAATAATACAGTACTAATTAGAAGCTGGCTAATTGCTGGAATAAATTCTCAATGTCAAGGTACCTTTAAGTAGGTAACCCTTCTCTGCCACTCTGTTTTGTGTATTTTTTTTTCTTTTTTGTACAAGTGCTTCAACAAGGGACATGTTGAGTGTGTAAGGAAGTGTTTTCAAAAAGAACTGAATATTCTTGACTTGTCCTTAGTCAGCAGCTAACTTATATTAGAGTTAGATATTGATGTTATTATTCTATACACTGGGAAAAGTTATTGGAGCATGATAATGGTGGTGACTAGCTGCGCTTTCATACCACCACAACCATACCAGCAGGTCAATTTATGTGAATGTGACACAAATTGCTAAGTTATCATTTAATTTTTGATTTCTCTCTTTCTGTAGGAAGACACAGACCCCCAAATCCATGAGAGTCTGAGCATTGAAAACACTCTGTGGGCCAGCACAGTTGTAGCATCTGGTAAGTGAATGACATTTTCATTTTGAAAACTGATGTTGATTTTTAAGACAGATTTATTTTGCTGCCCACTACTTCTATAAAATGTGTTTATGTACAGTTTTATGTATAGTTTAGACTAGTTTCATGAGAAAAGGCGGAGTTTCTGGTGCTCAGTTACTTGTTAAATTTTGTCACATCCCCTTAAACACACTGACTCATATTTTATTTTGCTAAAATTTGCATAGAACAAATATTTAATAGAAACAGAACTAGTCAACAGCACAAATTCATGTGCATCATCCTGATTAAAATGATTCTGATTGGAGTCCTGAAGTTGTGTTGAATACAAAAGGATTTATGTCAGTATACCTTCGAGAGGTTTGATTCGATACTGCGATAGTGCCTGTTTATAGGACTCTCAGAGATCCACAGTTGAGGTAATCCTCCCTTGATTCAACTCAGCGACTCCCCACAGAAAACGGTTGTGTCAGTTGAGAGTGTTTGTGACGCTCCCAGCGATGGGCATACCATTGATTTGCGGTGTTGCTCTCCCCCCTGGCTTGACCTTGACCAGAAGAACAAACACACTCACACACACTCGCACAAAAAGCCTGACTTAGACCCCTTACATCATCTTTGCTTTGGGAATGTCATTGTTCCCCCCACAAGCCTCTCCTTGACAGACACTTCATTGCTTCTACAGTGGCGTTCTGGGCACTTGAACCGGCCCAGATCACCGTGTATTCACTCTGTTAAGGGCCCCAGTCCAGCTGTGACAAGAAAATTAGTCATTCGCATATTCAAATTGAAACCTTTCTGCATGCTGAGCCGCAGACTATTTGTCACATTGTTCAATATTTCTGAAGTTAGAAGTCAGTGAGAGCAATTCATCATCTTGCTCTTCAGATCCTGTAACCTTTGCTCCTTTTTCTCGCTCTACGTCTGTATGAACATCACTTTTCCTAGTTTTCTTTTCTGCTCATTTTTAACTTTCTTGCCATTTTTTATAGTTTGGGGATTTGAGGGGCAGTATTAAGGTTTATTAGTGCCTTTACACTCCCATTAAGCTCATTTAATATTAACGACTCATTAATCCTTCGTAATAAGGCCACCGTAATGAATTGGCAAATAAAGATGGCAGCGTATTGATCAGGTTTTATGAGCTTCCATAGGGTGTCTGAAGGCCCTGAGAGTCTAAGCGTATTAAACTCCTGGCTGTTGGGTTGAGTGGCAATGAGACAAAACTGCCTCAGCTCAGCCTTATTGTGTTTCCTCTCATGCAGTTCATCTTACTTGACCAAGATGAGTGTGTGTGTGTGTGCGTGCTTGCGTGCATGTGTGCGTGTGTGAGATGGTGGGGGTGAGGTTCAGTTAATGAGCAGCATTACTTTCCTTGTCTCTCTCTTTGGCAGGCACGGTGATAGGGGTGGTGATCTACACAGGCAAAGAGACCAGAAGCGTACTGAACACATCTTATGCCAAAAACAAGGTGAATACTTTGTTGTTTTTGTAATTCTACAGGAAATACTGAAAGTTCTGTGATCTGTTCAAGAGTTTTTGTTTGCAGATAACTTGTTTTAAAGGGTATTTTTTCTATTTTTTAATAACAGGATTTGCAATTAAAAGGGTTAATATGTCAAATTTATATCTGAAATTTCTCATTCCTGACAGCACTCAGTTGCACTCCTGAGTTAATGTGTTCTTTCTGTACAGGTTATACTGATTTGGGGGGAAATAAATATGTATACATTTTAAATGAAGATAAGTTAGTTTGACATATTTTGCAAACTTTAAGAAATTCCAGATTTATGTCCCAAAGCATAAACACGACCAAAGCATAAACAAACATGTTTTGTAAAGCTGCAGAGGGTGAAACACCTCACACAAAGTAACATCTGTTCTAAGTACCCCTCATGCCATCTTTTTTCCCCTGCCTCTAATCACTAATCAATCACTATGGCAAGGTGGTTTTTTAACCTTGACTTTCTAGATAAAGTTGGACCTGTCAATGCAAAAGGTCAGAGCCAGTTGCTAATTAACCAGAAGGGAAATTAACTAACAGAGGATTTAAATGACATTTTCAGCAGAAAGTTAATCCTACAGAATCCCCATTGAGCGTTTTGCCCCCAGATTGAGGAGATTAATGAAAATTTGATTCTAAATATAAGATTTTACCTGGAAGATGGTTGAGGTAGATAGACACGGGTCAGCTGATAGAGACGAGCATCAGCAGGATCTCAGAGGCAATGTTTTTGGCTGCGCTGCATTTGCCACACGATGACTTTTACACACAAAGTTATCACCTACAACTGTTTGCTCCTCTAGAACAGAGCAAAACAGAGTCCCTTCCTGCTGCAGCACAGTTTTGACACCAGTGTCTTTTATTAAGAACGCTGATGTGGCCGGTCGAACGATGGGGGCCGGTGTTTTGTGTAAGCTCGACAGCTGAGTGGAATTCAATATTTCAAGGAGATGATGTCAGAAGTGCCAATATGGAGACTGGAGATTGGCGGAGAAAGTCAATACAGTGCGGCTAAAGTCCCAAGAACGTTTTGGCCTCATATAATCTGTTGTGACACCGGCCAGGACAATGCCTACACTTGATCAATCTGACAGGATGTCAGACATGGACTCACTCTTTGTCTCAGTATTGTTAGACAGAGGTCTGTCTGAGTAAAAAGACAGAACAATGTCATTTGACAAGGAGCTGTTCTGCAATAAAGATTGTTTGGAGTACATATCCACGTTCCAATACTCTGCTCTCGCCACACGTCTCTCAAGCTGTTACAGTGAGAAACCGAAAATGTGAAGTCGTTTATTGAGATCTAGAGAATCAATTGCAGCTAGTTTCTTGAACACTACTGAAGTCCAGATATTCTTTAGTTTTAACTTGATGAATATTCATGTCTCTGGATTGTAATTCTTCATTGGATTTCACACACATGTTAAAATACAAACCACACAGGCAGATTGAATCATTCCTTTTACTCTCGATGGCTGGGAGATGAATGGAGTAAAATATGCACTTTTATTCATTGATAGCATCTTTTGGGTTGAGGTAATTGAGTCCTTTTTTCCCCCCTTGACTGAATGAATAATGACTTCATCTGATCCCCAGCAAGGCTTGGAAAATTTAGACTAGCCATTGTTCAAGCAGAAGGGGATCCTTTGCTTTTCAGGCATGCACTGTGGTCTCTGTCTTAATTTTTCTTCATTTTAATCCACCCAAACCCCCTATTTTTCTCAATAGCTCAACCATGAACCATGTAGTGAGGCACTGGGGTGGGGTGATACCCACCCGCTCACTCCCCTTACCCTACCCTTCTCCGTACTCTGCTACTGGGAGTTTAACAGGGACTGATAAATCAGTCACACTGGTCTCCCAGCTCTCCCCAGTCCTCAGGGGAATGGGCTTGGTGGGGGTTTAGGCAGTGGAGGAATTTTCCTGCTTTTTATATGTGCTTGCCCCCTCCCCTCCTTTTCAGACCAGTTCCTTTATTTGAGGGAGGAGAGATGTTATGTTCTGCTGTTTTTGTAAGCATGGTGCGTCAGATGAAAGCCCTCTGTGTACAGGGCTTTGCTGTGAACGCTGCCAGAAAGGGGAAGGGCACTTCTTTATTTGACATCTTTTTCCCACATGCTCCATTGGCTGAGAGATACACTCGAAAAATAAAAGACAACTCTGACCCCCTTTTTTTTTTTTTGAGCCATCTCAATACGGAAACTTTCTCTATTTTTGAGGCCTTTTGACCTTCTGCTGCATTCAGGGACAATACTTGAGCATGATAATATGCGGTTTTTCACAAAATAGTGCCACCTCTAAACTTATGTATGCTTTACACACAGTTTGCATGAGAAAAGCCTGCAGCTAAGAATGTCTTTCATTGGCTTTGTTTTTTCTCCTCATGTACCATATTGTAAGGTTTGGGGGCAGATGGGAAAGTAACAAACAGTCTTCTCTAGTATAGGTTGTCAGAAATGGAGTAAGATGTTTACTCTTAATCTCAGTCTGTACCCAGTCTGTAGTAGGGGTGTGACGGATCACAAAAACACATGGTTCAAATTATAATGTGATTTTGAGCCGTGGCTCCATCATTTTTTCTGATAAGCAGTAAGCAGCAAATACAAATAAAAAAGGGAGACAAATATCAGTCAAGCTGCATTTACCCATGGTCTT
>JANJYP010024747.1:0-14041 GCA_024605115.1 Rastrelliger brachysoma | reverse complement strand
ACCATACTAGTGCAAATTAGCATTCCATTTAATGCTTATTCAAAGTGTGTTAAGTTCTCACTGAAACATTACTTTTTGCATTGCAGTTTATTTATAAACTCTTTAATGGACTGTTAATGGTTTTCTGACTTTCTAAACGTGTGAAAATAAAAAAAAAACCATTTCATTCTTTCTGTACCAGCCATAATTCCAATCTCAAATTGTTTTACAGTTGTATCTTGTATTGTGGCTTATTGAGACTGCTCTCAGAGCAAATTAATTTAGTATCTGTTTATACTTAACAAATAAGTGTTTTCCTTCATGTGGAGTCTTAAAACATGTGTGGATGTTTCAAATACGGGAATAACCTTTGCTACTGGAGGAATGACACCCTACCCTTAAGTTTACAGCATTTCTAACACACTGTTTGCAGTATGGTGCTGTCATCGGTGCTTACTCTTGTGCTCTGCCTTACAGTAACTGCTACCTCACTGTGCACCTTCAAGCTTTGCTATTACTGGTGCAACGACTTGCTGCATCCGCTGCTGCTTGCTGTTGCTATTCATTGTAGCATGTGACCAGCTGCAACTCCACTGCAACATCCACTTGTGGGCTGAGTTCAAGTTCCTCCAGGGGAGGTTATTAACATTGCCCCAGTTCAAGCTTGGTATATATTTGTAGAAAGTGATTTAGTCAAAGGAAACTGGAATTTTTCTTTTCCTCACAAATGTTTAAGGCATATCCCCATGCCTATTATTATGCTAATATCAAACAATATATTATGTTAAACAAGAGTAATTTACTTTTACTTATAATTATATTTGCTGACTCACTTGGATAAAGTTTTCTAAAAATATTCCTCTTTTCACAAACGATTTTACCACAGCAATATTGAAATTGCATCAGTGTATGTGTATTTTGGTCACAGAGAGTCTTCTTCCTGAGTCATCAAAATAACCACTAAAAAAAGTTCACCAAGTGAAGGTAGAAAGGTGAACCTGTTCTATCATATTTCCCCATGGGAGAGCTGGGTCTGACTTCCAGTTATATAGGACACATTTGATCTGCAATCTCATCCCATATTCTGTTATATAATATCTCTGAGACACACACCAAGCTAAGGCTCAGTAACTCGTTCTTCTGCTCCTTGGTCTCTTGTCCATTTATTTCACTGTCTCCTTTCTTCCAGCTGATTCCACAGGGGCAGTGACCTCATCTAAACCCAAACTCTGTGACCGCTGGGCTTCCTGTGTGTCTGAGAGGAGATGAGAGTGCCAGACACCTCTCTTATTAAACCTCTGTTTGACTATCAAGCCAGGGGGGTACAAGACAGAGACGGGTGGGATGGACCGAACTGAGTCTCCTTTGTCATATCCAACATTACACTCTAATTGGCTCCCATAGGTCGCTAGCTTGCTGAAAAAAATGTGCACACACTCACACAAACATATATACAACCATATACACACACACACAAACATACACACACAAATTCCCACACTTTACATTTTGAAAATTGAGCATTTCAACCCAATCTGCAACTGATTTGCCTCTCAGTTCGTTATAAGGTTGATCTTTAAACTGCCCTGTGTGGCTCATCCTAGTCTTAAAAGGATTGGAGACAACAAAAGACACAATTTAGGGCCTGATTTAAGGGTACTACATTGTGTGCACAGTGCAATAGATTTAGTTTGTGTGCATTTGATCTACTTAGAATAACTTTGTAAATGAAAAGAGATGCAACAGGGTGGAGACAGCAGTATTTAAATGAGGGTTTTGCGTGTCTTAATGGAGAATTTGGACGAACAGAAAGCCTGCAAGCAAAAAATGAAATTTGATCAGGTTCCAGTGGAAGAGATTAACAAATACAGAGTTATAATAAAAACTAACAAAACAAAAATTACCAGAAAAACCAACATATATGAGAATATTTGTGACAAAGTCAATGCTCTTAATAAAATAAAAATATTCCACTCCAAAAATAGAAACATGGGTGGAAAATGTTCATTCTCTGTGTATTGTGTCATTGTACCTCTGTCTCCTCCTACCTGCCATTCAAATGTATTATTGGCGCAGTTAGCATCAGCAGAATCAGCTTTGAGTTTGGTAAATCACAATGCGTATGCTAAATAACAAATTTGCATTTTCTTATCCCTGTATTGATGTCAAATTTGCACATGTTTTTACACATGCAAGCCTTTAGTAAATCAAACTCTAGCAGCTCTGTCAGGCTGTACACGAGCACAGTGATGTTAACATGCTGCTTAGCAGACTTTATGTTTACTCAATTTACCATCTCAGTTTAGCATATCAGCATACTAACTGCTAATTTGCACAAAACACAGCACAGGTAAGAGTGAGGGGGTGTCAGTGTCACTATTTGATGATAAAGTTAGGACAAGTAAAACATTTGAGCTGATGATAGTGCAAGATAAAAAGAGGTTAAGCAAATTTTATAATTCACACTGAGACAACATGAATGTCTGTATTAACTGTCAAGTGTACTGTTGAGACATATAGAAACACAAATTACAGAAACAAAATGCTCATTGTTGTGCTAGAGGAAAGATTAGATGGAATATATTTAGATATATTGTCTGAGAGCCATGAATGTTTGTACAAAGGTTTGTGCCTGTCCATCAAGTCTATATTTAGATATTTTACTGGATAAGTGAAAGGTCTGAGCTGTTGATGTTACTTGATGAAAAGTCAAAGGATCAGAAAAGTTATACAAAATCATTCTCCGGGGACTATGTTTTGCACAAAATTCCAATGCAATAAATTCATTTGTAGTCCATTAAATATTTGTTGAGATATTTCAGTCTAGACCAACTTCCAATGGCCCAACTCCCGATTTTGTTTATATCCTTTTTCTACTAGTAGGCACATGAGGACGCTTATGCAAACATGGGTGATGCAATCATGCCATTCCCTTGCTGTGTTGAGAAACACAACAATGCACCTGCAAAAGGGGGAAGAGGACTACTAGCTGATAAGGACATTTTAGTAAACATTTGCAACTGAGAAAGTCTTGCAGTTAATGTAAATCTGTGTCAGTCTGTAAGAAAAACACTGCTGTGACAGATCTGGTAAAATATTACTTAGCCATCATTCATTTCCTTCGAATCTAACAAACTGATTTTTGTTATTGTTAGTTGTGACAGAAAATAACTTTCCATAGGGGCAGGTAACTTAAATGACATGAACCCATAGGCTTGAGTCAAAACTTATACGCAGACTCTGAAATGTCAGTCATGATTTTGTGTGAATGTTTTCTCTGTTCTTTGTGATTTTCTCTGTTCCATCAATATGACTCTCATCCCTGAAAAATGAATGAAAAATGAAGTGGCATCATTTAGGAGCCTTGCAAATTACACTCCATTACTGTTCACCGTCGACCGAGTCCCTCAGGTTTTATACGACCAGCTTCGTCAGCTAAATCATCCTCTCTCTAACACAGCCTGCCATCAACCGCATCCTGATGGCACATTCACAGACTATAGATTAATTCACTTTCTCATATAACAATGTTTAATTACACAGCCTTCAGAGCAGCACCATCACAGGCAGAGATTTATGTGTGTTTGTCTGCAGATATGAAGTCTATATAACTGTATGCTGTCATATTCATCTTCCCAGTAGATGAAACTGGGTTTAATTCCTCCCTCTGTTGGGATGTAATTACAGAGGTTTACTGAGATGGAGAAGAGTTCTGACAGAAAAATACACTTCTGTTCAGAAATATGTATACTACACACTCACATCAGACATTAACACAGATGAGAATTTTGCTCTCTGTTGTGCCACATTCATGCACTTTTTTCCTTCAAAAATATGTGCCTACCTCTCCTGCCCATTCCCATGGGAATAAATTCTTGTAATTGTGATTCAGGAAACAAAGATTTGTATCTGGCTAATCCTATTTAAATCACTGCAAGTATTTTGCTTGGACTATTTTGGGCACAAGTGTCAGATTAGAGCAAATAAACAGCTAAAATGGAAATGGTTCTGAATGTGTCTCACAAATAGTCTTAGAAGAAATGATTATTCCAGTTATTAATTCTTTTGCTGATGTCAATCTTTTATAGACATCTGAACCCTTAGTGGTGAGCACACTCTCCTACAGCTCCAGCCCTTTCCTTAGGCTAATTGGTCTAAGTGTTGCCATTGATTGTAGATGAAAGGCTGCTGTTTATATCCAGACACAAAGGAAGCTGGTCCACTGTAATTGGTTAGAGGTTACAGCACAGACGGGGGGCTACTGGAGGGAGAAGGGGATGTCTGTTTTTCCTTTTCTTCAGTATTCTAAGAGGAGAGATACAATGTGCTGTGTGTGTGTGTGTGATACAGAGAGAGAAAGAATGTTTGTAAGTTGTACTCTACTAAGTAAACATTCAACAATTAAAGAGCATTCAGGACTAATGTTAATGAGTAATTGTCATTGAGTTTAGAAAATAAATTATGATTTCAGGGTTGTATTGCAATTGGATTTTATTTTACAGATAAATAATATCTTATGTAGTAAAATGACTAAGTCACTGCAGACTTTTACAGTGAAGGCAGAGTCATGCTATACTTCCAATGTACTGTCAAATGGCTAGCTACACCCCCACCCACAGACTATACCACCACCACCAAACCATCATAGCTATCAGTTACACTTTTTATGCCCATCATTCACTGGTTCTCCCCATGCCAATCACTCCATATCTGTCTCCTGATGTCTGTCAATCCATCAGTTTTTTTCCCCTGCTTCCTTTCAGATGCTCTTTCTTGTAAATCATATGGTGAGTCACTGCTAGTCCCTATATTGTCCCATCTCAGTCCTATAGGTGCAGACACAAGCAAACAAACACAGTAATATTATGCCACTGTTTCAGCAAGAGTGTGTCGTCACATTGTTAAATTAAATATTTTAAAAATGGTTATCATTATTCAGTATCTCTTAAATATGATTTTCTATTTGTCAAACAGAGTGTTGAATTACTCTTTCTAAAAATGAATTTAATGTAACCATGACATCTTGGCTCCCTTTCTACTGGAGTGTACTTACACAAGAATCACATCATTGCAAGTCTACTGGAAATCAGTACCAACAAAATAGTAACACCTGCTCACTGACCTAACTGACTCCTAAGCACCATTATTTAAATTGTACCATTTGTACTATTTATACTAACAGCTTTGGTAGGAATATTCTTTTGCCCTGCAATGTCAAAAATAAGAGATTAATAACTGTGGTGTTGGTTGGTAACCACATCTAGTTGATGGAATATCTTATACAGCTTTCCCATTTTATTATTGCCACTGAGAATTGCTGTTTTGCTGACAGAGAGAGGGACAATTTGAGCTGTGAGTGTTGTTAAGCAGGGTAGGTGGTACGACAGTTTAGCCAAATACTCTTGTCTTCCAGCAGGAAGCTAGAGACAGATTTCTCTGCTATATCATTTTCCTGAAATGATTAATACAAGCTGCTCTGCCATTGCCAGTGTATGGGCTTTATAAAAAAGTCTAAAGTGTGGATGTGTGTGGATGTACTGTATGTGACACACAACATCTTCCCAATGGAACCAGAACACTAGTCCTCCTCATCCATGCCAAGTATGCAGTCCAAGTTCATTTTTGAGTATCAAATGCAGTGGGGGAGCTTTCAGGAACATAATTTCATCCATCAGAGCTCAAGAAGTTTCATGTGAGAGGACTGAGAAAATAATCTCACTGCTGTTGTTGTTGCAAGGCAGTTGCTGCAGTCCATTGGGCTCCAGATCTAGATTGCAGCTGCATACTCAGCCAAACTGAGCAAGACAGGCAGGCACAATATCCAGAATTATTATCCATTAGTGGATGACAAATAGACTGATCACTGAACTTAAATAAGGCCAAGCCCAATAGGACTGAGCAGGTTCATCTTGATTGTTTACACATGTATGCAACATTTCAGTGCATTCATTTTAAAGATAATGGCAGAGAAGCCGAGTGAAAGGGTAATGAGTGACTGCTGCCAAAAATGATTGGATTACATGTGTCAAAGTGGGCACATATAACACAGAGAGATGGAAAGAAGGAGTTTTGGTGTGAAGAAGAGAAAGATTTTCATTTCCTGCAGTAGGTTTGGACTTCTAATGTGTGTGTATATAACAAAAGGTAGACATACCTAAGAAAAGACAATTGTTGTTTGGTTCACAAATATCGAGTCTCCACACGTGCACTGAAGATATGTTGGGGAGGGGAGTAGCTTCACAGATATGTAGGCCTCATGATCCAGATCTAATCTGCACTATTCTCAGTTCAGTAATGTCCCAGAACTACTGATGCAGTACATGACGTAAAAGGTGGCACCCTTGCAATTGATGCTCAAGAGATACAAGTCTTCTGTGCCCAGATATAGTATATATCCCAAGAAACTGCCTGAAAAGGAGTTTAACAACAATCAACTGATGCCAAGGTACTGATTGGAATGTACAGTTTAATTTACATCATTTCTTTTTGAAAGTGTTTATTTCAATTACCATATTGTGCAATTTCAGATCTAGTATAGACCTGTAACTGCATTCTCTTCATGTATCTTTTACACAAGAGTTGGAAGCTTTCTTTACACAGAAATAGAAAGTTGGCAGAGCTTACAGGGTGGGTTGTCTTCGCCTTTCTCTGCCTGGTGGAAAAAGCCACTAACTGCAAATGTCACAGCTCTCTCACGAGAGCCATTTAATTGATTTGTATTGGAAGGCACCTTTGTAGTGTCTGTCTAAAAGGCCAAGAAGTATGGTATTTGTGTGTGTGTGTGTGTGTGTGTGTGTGTGTGTGTGTGTGTGTGTGTGTGTGTGTGTGTGTGTGTGTCTGTGGAATGTGTTAAATCCAATACACTAGCAAGAGAATGAGAGAAAGAAGTTATTAATTATTGTGCCACTTTCTGCTTATCAAGTAGTAGCTGGTGCTATTTTAACACTCCCACTCCCAACTTAGTTTTTGTGTGTTTTTGCTGATGTCAGTATGCAGTATGCACGTTTTTTTTTTTTCTCAGATTTAAAAGTATATTCTCTAAGATGTGTTTGTTTGTTTGCCTGGTGAATTATTAATTGCTTGCTAGCCAAGTGAGGTATTCATTCTTCTTTGAAGCTGAGCTTTCCAACTCTGCAGATTCCCTCTAAGGATATAAGCAGAGCCTCAAACATTCAAAGACTCTTTCAAAGAGTGCCAGTACTTTCCATATGGTTATCACCTTCCTAAGCTTGAACTGTTTGTGGTGTTGTATTTGATAATGTTATGGATTTCAAAAGTGAGAGAGATGAACATCTTCTTGAAGAGAAAGTCTGTGGTTATAGTTTCTTAGCACATCCAGCTAACCTTACTCATACCTGTGTAATTCACTGATGAGTTGAATAATACAAGGGAAATCCTTGAGTGAAGTCAGCTCAATGCATAGCTTTTCTGTAGGAGCCGATATTCCACTCTATACTGTCTCTATGAAGAAAGGATGAGGAGAAAGAGTTGCTTTTGTTTCCCTTTAAAATCTGTGTACCAGCAACAAGAGGCAATGACCAGAATAAGTGTTTTTTTTCTACTAGTACTGAACATAGAGAGAGAAAGATAATGGTGAATGTAATAGTTATGAATGTTACACAACTAAAATGTGTGTGTATTTGACAGTAAGTCTTCAGTAGTCTTCATTTGGATCCAATTTGGCATGTAAATGAAGGACGGGGGACATCTAATGGTAGACTGAGCAGCACATTATCTATACCAAAGTCACATCCTGGATGGAGAGAAGTCCCACGGTGCAGACCTGTGCTAGACCAGAGAAGACAGAAGGTGGAGAGGTTGAAGAAAGGACAAAATGAGGTCCTAACATCATAGCCTCTGTCTCTCTCGCTCTGTGTGTGTGTGGATGGATGGCACTCTGTCTACCAGTCTACCATCTGGGCACCAAAGAGCTCCAAGCCTGAGCATCAGGTCACCGGGGGGCGGACAGTTGGGTCCTTCCCCTAGACAGAGGGCTTGTAGGCTGAAGCGCCATCTGTAAGAGATGACCTGTGGAACTGTGGTCCAGACATTTACAGTATGACGGCAGAAAACAGATGGAAACTCTTAATAGTTTGTTCCTATACTATCCTGAAAAAACACACCTGCAAAAACACAAAGACACATACACTTGCACATTCTAATGGTCATGTCTATCATCTTGCCACTCAGCAATACGGTACAGCTACACTGAGAGATAATTGATTTTGCTTCTGTGGCTCCAGATTGGACAATTGTATTTAGTTCAGACAAGTGTTAGAGAATAACGGTTATAATTAATTCATATTCCCATCTCACAGTGTAATTATGTCCGGTTGTGTACTCTTTACTGTAACAATCAAATGTTTCAAACTACCGGCAGCTACTTCAAAGTTTATGGCAAAAAGGAAATAATTTTGTTAACCTACCCTCACTCATATGTTTAAATCCAACTGAACCTGAATGTATATTTTGTCTGCATCATAATTACTCTGCTCATCATATTGTCATGTGTTCTCAGAAATCAGAAACCAAAAAGGAGACATTTTTACTTGAAATTCTTTGGTTTCATTATGCAAATATAACATAAAGCAATAGTGTCATTGTATCACAGGCAAACAGACTGTCAGACAGGCCCTGATAGAAACTTGCTAAACACATAGTTGCTGCATACTTAAATCATATTGAATGCTACTTAAAACCACAGAAAAAAAAACAAAAACAAAACGTAATACCCTTTACACAGCAAAACAAGGACATATTAAGTTGAGCTTTATGTTTGAAATAAACTTGACAATATTTATAGGGATATTTTTCTGAATATTTTTGAAAGCATCATCTCAAATATTAAGACCTATTTTTAACAAAAAAAACAAAAACAAAAAACAACATAATACAATAATAATACAGTTTAAGAAGTTATATTTTGAAAAATCTAAGGTTTAAATTTAAGGTTTTTTAAGACTTCCACTTTTGTGTTCACAACACAAAAGTCACAAACCCTAAACAACAACCTTCGCTTTCCTGCTTAAGCCCCTTTAACACCATGCTGTGGGCCTATCAGTGATGTATGGATTGGCTCTGAGGTAATCCAAAACCACATAAATTCTCTTAGATTTAGACCCTAACCCACACCTGATCACACATTATCAGTATTTCTTATATGTAAATATGATGATATGGTAACCTAATAGTCACTTTCACTCAACATGGAAGTGTCATCAGATGGACATAACTTTATGCGCCTATGTCTGAATTGTTATTGCTTTAATTTATGACACCATACCAGCATTTTCCCTGAAATGTTATCAGGTCTTGAGTTGGGAAATTGTTTGTACAAAACTCCCTGAATTTCAATCCTTGCTCCCATTCAAATATGAGTCCATGGAGAAAATCCTGAAAATCTCAGGGATCAAATACATGTGTGAGAGGGGCTCAAGTTGTTTTTAAGACTGGAGCATGCACATCATTTGTGTAGCAGTAATTTTTGAAATTTGTTTGTTGTGTCAGCTCAAATATTCCCTACATCCTGAATTAGCACTATTAAATTATGTACAAAGCAAACTACACTGGAGCAAGGCTACATGAAGTATGTAACAATGTACATAACTGCATGTCATTATGACTGTAGACATTTTTGCAATGCAACAAAATTGCAGGCAGAGAAAGATCCTTGATGGTATAAATACCATGATTTATGAGCCTATTCAGTCAGATGGTACAGTTATTTGTGTAGGAATAATGAGTGTAATTATGATGGCCAATGAAAAAGATTTAATCTTGAATTTATGTAAGTTAATCATTTGCTTTAGAAAGAAACTAAATGGCCTTATCAATGGACACCCACCCTCTCTGACACAAAATTATTGTTTACTGGTTATGAAGTTTATAGCTGAACACAGCCCTCGATTAGTAAATGACGGCTTGAGACTTGCCACTAAACTGCAAGATGAAAGAGGATAAAGAATGGCTCAGGGCTGAAGATTATTTTTGGCTTCTGAACAAGTGGCNTGTGTGTGTGTGTGTGTGTGTGTGTGTGTGTGTGTGTGTGTGTGTGACTGTATTTTCTGGAGGGTAAGGGAGTGCCCAGCATACTTACATGCTAGACTGTAAAAAGCATGGATGTAGCACTCGTGACATCACCCATTGGTTTGGGGAGTCTCATTTGAAGCTCATACTATTGACCAGTGGACAGTGCCATCTTGGGTTTTTGCAAGTGTATATCTGTGTGTATTTTCCTTATTTGGAGTGACGGGAGAACCTAGCCTAGCCCAGTAGATGCTTAGCAAAGAGCTCTGGTCTAACTCTGAGACCTGTCACTCAATGTAACCACGCTGCTGAATTGTAAGCCTTAATAACACTAAAACGGTTGTGGTAGAAAAAAATCAACTCCGACAGAGTGTTCATGGAGGAGGAAACTATTGGTAGAGACCAAAAGAAAAAAATGTACCAGGCTGTAAATATGTTTTTTTAAGCTGCAAAGTCTTGTATTTTAACATGGGGGTGAATGGAGAATTGCTCACTTCTGGTTCCAGACCTGCAGTTTTTTGAATGCAGAAGTGAACTTCAACAGTATAACCCACAACTCGCCCCTTGTTACATGCATGCAAATAATTCTCACAGTTAAATCTGAAACCTGTGTGAAAATGCAGTATAAATAATCAAGTTAAACCTGCAACAAGCTCAGCTGCGAACTCAATCAAATCTACAGTTACTATTAATTATTATCATCATTATTATCATTTAATTTACTACATACTAAAAATCAATAATATGTAAGTTTAAAAAGAGTAGATTAAAAAAAGCTTAAGTTTCCGTATATAACACAACAGTAAAATAGAAAATATATAATTAAAACGGGTCAAAACACATCAGGTATTGTGTTGGTGTAATATTGACTTAAACTGGATAAAGTTTTAAGTGTCTGTATTGCCATAAATAAATGTATGGACTTAACACACGCACGCTGACTGATATTTACTTTGTAATATTTTATTTAACATGTTATTTAAGATGTATCATATTTCAGATATTGTTGATGTCCATCCTGTCATCTGTCTCACCTCAGAATCAGTACCTGTCAATACTTTTGGTACTGCACAGTGTTTGTTTTGCTGCTCTGTGTACACCTGAGGACACAGAGCATTCCATTCCAATAAACAATGGATAAAACTGCGAATTTGTGGGTGAGCATTGTTCAAACAAGTGCTGTATAAATCTGACAGGGGGTGTGCAGATAACATGCAGCCACACTCACTACTGACACTATGGGCCAGATTTACTAAGATCCCGATTTGTGTGTATTAATTTGCATGCAAGTGCAAAAATTTTGCGTGTGGGGCTGAACCCTGCTTTGCGGGTGATTTACTAAGAGTGTTTGTGTAAATGACATCAGGTGCAAACGTAAAGGAGACATGCCTATTTGAATGAGGGATTTGAGTGTTTCTTGCAGCATGGAGAGTTTGGAGAGGTGAACGCGCATTGAAATGAGACCCTATAGAATTAAAAGTGTTGGTATGAAGTCAAAAGAAACTTAAATGAGCTACAGCTAAGAAGTCTGACGGGAGGAATTTTGTGAAAAAGTAAATACTGTCGGTAAAACATGCAAAAATGAAGTGAACAGAAGATATAAAGACATCAGAAGAAGAACAAAAGAAAAATTGGTTATAATCATATCTGCCAACATTTGAGCGATAATAATATGGGAGATTATTTTCATGTTTTCATTATAATAAAATACAATTATCACAGAAACACTGCATTTAATGCAATACTGACAAACACATTAAACTAGAAAAACAGTCCGCCAAGGCAGCTCAGCCTTTCAGACATTTCCTGAAAATTTCATCAAATAACTTGGAGTTATGTTGCTAACAGACAAAACAAACAAAGAAATCTTGGTGAAAACATAACCTCCATGGCGGAGGTAAAAAAACAAAAAAAAAAACTTCAGTCGCATTGAAGGCTTTTCACTACTCTCTCTCTCTCTCTCTCTCTCTCTGACACTGTGTCTGTACCCTACGCGATCAGTAAAAAATCATATAATAAACGTCAGCAAATAAAACAGGTGGTGGCATGATGTTACCTCAGTGTTGGTCAGATGCCTAAGACCAACATTGGAGAGCAGGTGCAATTGTCATTCTGTAGCCATGTGTGCACATTTACGCACACAAGCCGTTTGCACCTCCTTTTGAAACATAGTAATTAAAGGCAGTTTCTATGAGCAAATTTGCCCTCAGATTTGTTAAATCACCTTGCATTTGCTAAATTAATATATTTGCATTTTCTCCTCCCATCACACGCACAATTGCATGTAAACGCCCCATATTGCATATTCATCGCAGCAAACGACTAACTGATGCAGACGCACTATTTTGTTCCTTTGAAAAATGCAACCCTCAGTGTGCACTGTTAGTAAATCAGTTTGTATATTTTTTTGCATATGCAATGAGTTTGTACACGTTTTAATACTTACAGCATGAAAACTTTTACAAGGTGAAAGTATACTGTAAGTCCACATGAAATTGTACTCTTTTCATGGATATTTGTATATTTTGAGTAGTAGGTGGTGGGGTAGAATATATTTTTTGAGCAACAACCTTTTTTAACATTCGTAAAGATACATACTTTACACACCTGGGAACTCAGATCTGTAGTCTCCGGGGTTACAGATGAGCAACTGGATGTTATGCTCTCAAGGCCATGATAATGGTGCAGAAGCTTTTAAAGAATGGAAGAGAGTTACTCAGCCTTAAGGACTCAAACACTCTTTTCAAAGCTTGAAGATTCTACACCGCCACCACATTTGTATGCATTTAAAAAAAAAAAGAAAAAGTGTTGTATAGTCATTGTATTGTATTGTATCAAATGCATCATGTTGAATTGTGCTGGTCTTATATTTCCTATCTGACATTGTATTTTTAATTCACTAAAGTGTACAACCATACCAGCACTCCAAATACTTTAAAGCACTTATCCAGTGTTGTTTTACACTTTGATGTAAGCTACTACTTGAGATATGTTGTTGATCAGAAACTACTGGCACAGAGGTGCTGCTAATGGATATGTCTTCTCACCCTGTGCAGCCATGCATACAACCACAAGCACAAATGCTCTACTCTCTGTGGTTAGCAAAGAGAGAACTAATCAAGGAGGGTGGGGTGGGATTAGGGGGACAGAGAGGGACTGGTAAAGGGCCAGTATACTTCATCAGAAGACATTGTTGGGTGGTCAAACAAAGAATAAGAATCATGGGTCTATGTCAGTTTGTGAAACTTTCCAAAACTGACCATCAGGCTCTTGCTACTTCACACAGTGATTGTCCAGGCTGTCTTATTCATTATGTAACCATTTCTGTCTATAAATGAGTGCAATACTTCAAGGATAGGCTGTCTGAAAAGTTAGCCCTGTTGTCCTCAAACAGTGTTAAAGATTATCACTTTTATCTCCTAATGTCGTCTCATGACATGTCACATAGCCTTTAGCTTTACCATCTGTTTTGCCACTAAAGTACTGTAATTATTGGTTCAAAAACTGAAAGTCAAATTTGTGTTTTTTTAATGGTGTAGCGTTGCATTTCTTTAAACATTATCAGAAATACAGTATAGAGTCCACATTTACATTTAAAGTCCCTACACCTACGTATAAAAACATCACCAACAGTGCCCGTTTACCAATTGAGCACATAAGTGATTATTAGGGTAACTCTAAACAACGGTGTAAATCTCCTCTGCAGAGACAACATAACATTCATAGTTATTCATGAGTAGCACTGGCTAGATAAGGAAGATCAGACCATGGCTAAAGCTATTCTCATTATACTCTCATTTCAAGGTTTGGGAGCGCAAAATTAGCCACTTGCACCAGCTATATTACTGTATTTGCTCTCTATTCTCTAATTCATTAAAGTCTTAAAGCTTGACCAACCATATGTCTTAGTTGTGCTGTTTATAACATGGTCATATTGGTTTGCAAATAAATAGTTTGCCATTAAATTTTACAAACCACATTACATACAGAGCCCCTAAAGTGATACACGCACCATTTTACATTATAGGGAGCCTAA
>JANJYP010024741.1:0-13522 GCA_024605115.1 Rastrelliger brachysoma | reverse complement strand
TGTGGGACATTGGTCAGGGAATCTGGATGAGTATATTATACATATACTGCAACTGCAGGGTGGACAACCCAGTCAAAGATACTGAAAGCTAAGCAAAAGGGTTGTTTACATCAATCACTTCGACTTACAGAGCCAAAACAAGCAGGTATTTCATTTCAGCTTCAAGACAGAGTGTCATCTGCTTGGATGAGTTACTCTTCTGTTTGCCGAACATCTAGATGGGGAAACATGACTAATAGCCTGGAGGTCTGAGCTGCTCCCATGTGTAAATATGTGTCCCTGGACTGAATCCGGTTTGGTTTAGTTTCAGTCCAGTGGTCATCAGCAGCTCAGACTCAATAGTTTCTCCTTTGTTCACTCCCTGTGCAGCAGGAGTGTGATTGTCCAGTACAACTTCCCTTGCTAGAGTTAGGCATTCTTTAGAACATTTTATTTTATTAGGTATATAAAATAAATACATTTTTTATACATTACTGCTGTGATCTACAACTCTTTTAGTTCTGATTCACAAAGTGTATATTTGACATTTAATGTGTGCATGTGTGGGGATTTGCCTGCATTTGAATGTGCACAAATGGTCTCAGCAGTCCTGATCTGATCCTGATCTAATAGCAGTTTCTCATCTGCCTTGGCTGATGTTTGTTGCACCCTTCTGTCTTGTGATTCATGACTGAAGCCTTTTGACTTTTGATTTCCTGGAGAAAGGTACTGCTGTGCTTTCCTTCCTCTTCACTGGGCTCAGTGTCCAAGCCCTGGCTTGCCAGCAGCAGCAGTATAAGCGCGAGAAGCAGTAGTGTTACTGCTGTGGAGGTCAGCTCTGGGCTAAGCTGTAGGCTAGGCTGTGGCTCTGCTGCATCCTTTGTCCTGAATGAAACACAGTGAGGCTTTCTGCTTTCTCTTGATCTCCGGCTGGCATGCTTGGTGCCCTCATTCTTCNAACACAGTGAGGCTTTCTGCTTTCTCTTGATCTCCGGCTGGCGTGCTTGGTGCCCTCATTCTTTCCAAAATGTAGACACACTTGATAAAATGTCTCTGCCTGCAGGTGCGTTAGGTTGAAGCTCTGTGTGCCTGCCAGGATACGTGTGGTGTATGTAGGTGTGTGTGTGTTTGAATATATGGCTTGCCAGGATAAGCGAGTTGAGGGGATGTTGCGCCTGCTGTGCCAGGACAGAATAACAAAGTGTTCTCTGACTTCCCTCACCTCAAACCTGGCATCTGCTTGAAGTAATGAATACCCCTTAAAATTAGCAGTCATCTCCCTCTTTCTTTTCTTTTCCCTTCCATGCACGCCCACAGTAACACTGCGTGTATCTGCTCCAAGAGCATTCTCAGCAATGCATGTATACAATCCTGCCTCACTGGGGGTGACCTGGTTGATCTCCAGAGTTCCCTCAGGCAGTAGCCGGTAGTGTTTGGAGGGTTTACAGGGATTATCATTTTGAGCATTGTTGGATGAGATTCTTGTGGTGGATGTGTAGTTGAATCCCTCAGAGACTATCGGACTGTTGCAGGGTGAATGAGCTAATAAACCTTTAGATTCATGGCTTGGAGCAGGACCAAGTCTTTGCCCAGAGGGAGTCACCCAGTAAAGTTCAGGTGGTGGATCTGCAAGAGCTCGGCAGTGCAAAACCAGTTCTCCTCCTTCTCTTACACCTACGTATGAGGGGAGGGAGCTGGTAGAGATCATGGGGAGACAGGAGGCTGACATTTCCCTGGTGGACAACTCTCTTACCTTGCGAGCTCTTAGTTCTGGAGGTTCAGAGCACAAAGTGGCCTGAGGTTGGATGAAACGCACCATCCGGGGTGATTGTTTGTCACTATCAGTGTGGGAGTTCGAGGCCTCCTCTGTGGCCCACTGGAACAGGCAGTCACAACGAAGAGGGTTGGAATGTAAGCTGACCTCCTGCAGACTTGGCAGGGAGAGCATGATGCTCTGGTGCAGAGCACTCAGGGAGTTGGAGTTAAGCATGAGAGTCTCCAACCTCCTCAGCTGGACAAAAGCCAGTGGATGAATGTAAGACAGATGTGGGTTGTTGGTAATCTCCAGCTTGGTGAGCTCTGGAAGGTTCTCCAGGGCAGCTTTCTCAATAGACACCAACTCATCCATGTTATTCAGACCGAGCTCCTTCAGGTGGACCATGTCTCGAAAGTCTCCTGTCTCGATCAGCTTGATGCGGTTTTTGTTGAGGTCAAGGAACTTCAGTCCTGGCACTCTGCTCAGGGCCTGTGTGGGGACCTTGGTCAGAAGGTTATCATAGAAGGAGAGGCTCTCCAGTCCCTCCAATCCTTCAAGTGCTCTTTCAGCTAATCCCCTCAGACCCATACCACCCAGGACAAGACTCCGGAGGGATTTTAAGTTTGAGAAACTCCGCTCAGGCAGGGCATCTACAGGGTTTCCACCAAGCATGAGAACTTCCAAGTGAGATAAAGCCTTAAACCACCGAGGATCAACAGTGGTGAGTCTGTTGTTGTTAATGTGCAGACGCAGTAGTGAGTGTAGACCTGTGAAGGCTCCAGGTGCTACTGAGTGTAAGTTGTTGTGGCTGAGAAAGAGTTCCTGCAAAGCTGGCAATGAGGAAAAAGAGGCTTCAGGGAGGTGACTGAGTTGGTTTTCCTCTAGGTGTAAAGACAGCAGAGAAGGCATGGACAAACTCTGTGTTATTGTCCTGATATGGCTGAATCGATTCTGTGATAAGTCAAGGTCAGTGAGGTTGGGGAGCCTGTGCAGCACTGCAGTGTCCAGTTTGGACATAAGGTTACTCTGCAGGCGTAAGGTGTGTGTGTTTAGGGGTATGGGTAATGGGAGCTTGGTCAGCAGCAGGTTGTTGCAGTCCACAGTAGGAGCTTCCTGGTAGACAGAATCAGGTGAGAACCATGGTTTGATCTGACACACACACCTCACTGGGCAGGAGACGTGCCATGGTAACACGTGAGGTAGCGAGCCCACAACTCTGGGCACACATACACTAACAAACACACACAGGAGATACTGTGACTCTAGAAGCACTAAAGTCGGCCTCATAATCTTCACAGGGAACAGAGCTAATTTAGACAAGGTGATGAAGACTTGAGGAGTTAAGAGGATCTGAGATGAATCATGTGGACCAGATATGTATATTCAACAGTTTCAAGGTGTGTGTGCAACTTGTGAAAGGTAGGTCAGATGGCTCCTTGTCATAATTAGTTGAAAGTGTTCTCCGGTGATTTCAGAAAAAAAAAAACTGTATGTTCTTTTTGTAGAGAGCTTGGCTCTATAATACCAACTACTTTTATGTTGATTTTATATTGTATAATTTTGATTGCAGTGGTTGTACAGGGATTGCACAGTGCTTGATGATGGTCTTTGTTGTCACACCATTGATCTCACATCCTGGCCACAGGTGGAGGACTCATGGCTCGCAGCGTGGCGGCTCACTGCTTTGTCAAAAACATAAGAAGAGAAAGAAATAAACAAAAGTCACTAAACGTCGAATCAACCATTTAATACAGTAAATTTAAACAAACACATATTTCCTTACATTACACCCAGCTCCCACTCTAAACTGCATCAGTTGAATTTAAAATACAATTAATGTTTTAACAAGGTTTTTTAGGATGCATAAAACAAGAAATGCACTGCTGCTGAGAAAAGCTGTGGAGAAGAGAGGATGGATGAGGGCCGACGGAGAAAAGGCTGCAATGGCATTTAGAGGGGAATCTCTGTTTTTTAAAGAGAGATCTGGCCTTGACTGTAGCAGCATTTTTAGACACAGACAGAATAAATGAGAGATCTGAAAGAAAGTAAGAAAAAGAGAGACAAAAACATCCTGTCCTACTTTCAGCCTGCAGGAGAAAAGGTAAATATACAGGAGTGATCATTGCCTGTTAGAACAAAGGCATTCCACAAATGTTATATATTATGTAAAAGTTAAAAAGACCCTAAGGATCTCTTATTTTATCAGTATCCTGTAGTTAAGGCTACAATGGGGAAGATTATGTGAATGTAGCTACTGCTGGAACAAATACACACAAACTTCCTCAGTTGTCCAATATCTGGAATGTGATTATATCATCTTTCAAATGTGGTGATACATGCTTTTGTTAGAAGACAAATTCAACCCTGGAAGTGTGTCCGTGGGATGTGTTGCTGTTATACTACCACTAGATTAATACTGTGCAAATCAGTTACAGAGGTTCATTAACTCCTTAACAGGCATCAGCCTGTTGAATCCTGAACTGACAAATTTTGGGAAATATTGGAAAGTACAGAGCCTCATCACGATGATGATTATTATTGTTATTATATATTTATTATTATTCATGATTACAAATGGACCATTTAAGGATCTAACATCTCTCCACCAACATTTTAATAGGAATACATACAGTATATAAATACATATACTGTATATTTTGTACTTTACTCAATAACACTTTGATTCTTATTTTTTGAGAGTAACCTGTTTACCTTTCAGATGAGGTTCGTGACTGTTATCAAAAGTAATTAAGAATAGTAACAATTTTATTTTAGGTGTAGTGTTTTCAGCTTCCTACTCAAAGAAGGGAGAGCTGATTACATCATTACTGAAGCACAGGCTACAACTAAACTGGTTACGAAGCAGTGGCGGACTAGGACAATAATTCAGGCCAGGAATTTGACTCCGTTCCAGGACACTCCTTTCATGCAGACCATCAGACCTCTAATTTTGTTTTCTAACCCTATTAATCGATATAACCTTTTAAAAGAATTTTGGGAGTGATCAATAAGTTCTCTGTTTGAATACCAGTTTTTCATTAAAAACTCGATCTACACTCTGCAATGTATCTCATATGCATACTTAATATATGATAAAGTTATTTAAGTTATTATGATGAATCACATTCTGCCAATAAAGTAAAAGTCCAGTGTTGGACCGGTGGTTAGTCCAAAACTGTATTGGGGTCTGGGGGCATGGTCCCGGAAGAAAATTTGATTCATTTTTAATCAAATTTATCATTCTGGTAGCGTAGAAATCTAGACCAATAACATAACGGCAGAAAATATTCTTGCCTGGCTACTTATACAATTCATGTATAGTTTGGCTCGCCAGGCTATCATTCTGGTGCACTCCGAGAGCAAAATCAAGAGGTTATATCTATAGAAGAAAAGTATTTTTACTAATTTAACGCTGGTTGATGACACACCCACAGAGAAAAGGAATAAGGTTTTATCAGTTAATAAGTGTTACAAACAAAGCATTAAAAAAGACTAATGTCCATATTTTAGTTCTGAAACAAAGCAGAAGTGATTATCAAAGTTAATTTACAACTTTTTTACACTGAAGTTAAAGCTGCTGTGTGCATTTATACAGCACACCAGTGTTTCAGAGTTTCGAGATGGAGCTGCAGGGTTGGGTGGAGGTGTGTGTGGGGAAGCCCGCAGGCTGGGTCAATATTCCCCACCACAACCCTCGGGCCGAGCTGGGGCGCGCAGGGGAGGATTAGGGTGTACAGTGGCCCCTAGGCTACAGCTTACTTATGTGGTGAGGGGAAGAGGAGGAAGAACAGGAAGAAAAACAGGAAGAAAGTGCTGTGTTGCATGTAATACTGACGTGATGTTTTATTTGCTGTAATTTACAAATAAAAAACTAACAGATAAATTGATTCCAAAAAAGGCCACACACATTAGGTATCATTACATCAGCAACTATTAAGAACAACATGCAAGAGACAGCATTCATATACAGCAGCTACTGGACCACTACAACTCTTGACACACACTTTAACCTCTCAATAAACCACACTCATACAGCATCAACCTTGGGAACTCCCGCACCGAATGAGATAATTAAACTGATTTAGGTAATAGGCCAACTAACTTGCCACTTGCCAATAATGTGTGAGTCTGTGAATGAGGCACCTACCTCCACCTTGCAGTCTGGTCAATTTCACATCAACCTCTGCTTTGAGTGGTGTCTTTTGCTAGCCCTCACCTGCCTGGCATCAATATTAAAATTGATGAGCCGCTAGGCTTTTTTTAATAGTGAAATCCACTGTAATCTACTGCTGCCCATCATCATAGGTGGGTTGAATTGCTCACTATGTTCAAGTCAGGTTAGAATGACTGTCATGCTCCCAATGGCCAGTCCGTCACTGTTAGAAAGCAACTAAAATAAATAAAAGTGGTGGATAACACGCACAAAATGGTGATTATCATTAGTATTGGTATCAGTTGTAAATGATATAAATGCTTGATCAGAAACACACAAAGACACACGTGCGGGCGCACACACACACACACACACACACACACACACACACACACACACACACACACATGCACATACTGAGAAGACATGCAAGGCTTACTGAACAGTTGCCATGGAAACTAATTTCCCATCCTCACCCTGTCTCAGTGTTTTGAGATTTACTTGGAAATTAGTTTTGGTCTAATATATTAATTGAAAAAAATCACAGATGAAACAACACTGATTGGACTGAGAAAAAATATATCATGACTAAATGTTTGAAGCTGAAAAACTGTGCAATCACTCTCTTGGCTATTTGCTTTACCAACACACATCCTGTAGGCCTATGTACTAAAATCTGATGACATCCTTCATGCTTTAAAAAAATGAAATCAACCTTTAACCATTCCAGACACCAGCAAAGTCTTTCTATCCTGCCTGCTGGTTAAACAAAAGTCTGCATCTGCTACTGAAGTCTGCAGGCAACATGACTAAAAGGAAGCACTTCTGCAGGCTTCAACACCTGCTAGTGGATAAAAAAGTGTTTTTTCCACTAAAAAAGATGAAGAAGAATTGACTGATTAAATTTAGCACATCTATTAAGATGAAGAGAGAAGCTATTAGTGTTTAAACATCATGTGGTTTGATTACACAAATAGCACAATGTGAACCAGCTTTGTAATTATGTTTGTGTCTGCTAAGTGCAGTATGTTATTCAAGCACTTAGTCAACTGTATATCTCAGCTGTAACAGGAGCAGGCCTAACCTCCAGGGGCTCTTCTCACTCTCCTATCAGCCATTCACTTTCATCTCAAGTCTCTCATCTTTTCAACCAGCTCAATAATGGATTCATTTAATTTTTTATGTCCCTCATTTTACTCTCAAAAAGCTAACAGTGTTTTTCTCAGTTGCAGGACATCACAACTGTGTTCTTATGTGTGCATACAAAGCATTTGTGCAGCTTTCTAATTTTAATTGAATAGAATAGTAAAATCTGTGTAGCTCAGCAGATACTTTCATGACTCTGTTCTTGACATTATGTAGAGCACAGTTTTTCTCTTACCCAAGTCAAATTAAGTCAGCTTTATTATATAATACATTTCATAAAATGTAAGCTCAATGTGCTACAACATATGAGAGAGAGAAGGGGGGGGGGGGTGTCATAATCAATGTTTGTGTCATATATGATAGGTAGTCCTTTAGCTTGCCTGTAAGAGATAACACAGTTGTGGTACATCTTATATCTCCATGCAATGAAGAAATCAGCATTTGATGATCTGAGGGTTCTGTGGGTTTTTTTTGCAGAGCATGACCAGGGCAGGTCAGAGGTGTATTAAACAGTCAGCAATATTTTTAAGTGAATTCTGTATTTTATTGTCTCAGTGAATACTCCGACTGCTTAATTTGACTTTGGAAATCTTTTTAGGTGGTAAGAGACTGTTCTACTTATGCTAGTATTATGGCTTGCAAAGCTGAATTCAAGATAACACCTAGATAACCTGTGCCCTAGACTTTAAATACTGTAGAGGCAATGAGATCAGTATAGCAGATCTGTTTCTTATCTCTAGTGCCTACCACATTGACCCTAGTCTTTGTTTAACTGTTAAAAGATTTGGGTCATTTGGTCTTTAATCTCACTGACACAATTGAAGAGGCTATTTGTAGGGCTGAGGTTAACATGAGAAAGCAAATGTATATTATCAACACATGATACATTGTACTTCTGTATAATGAAACCAAGCTCCAGCATATATAAATTAAACAGTAATGCACCTAAAACTTGTAGGACAGCACAACAGATGCTGAAATGGATTTTAAGTTACCAGGAGAGAGAATAAGGTGGAGAGCAATTCATGATACTGCCAGATACGCCAGCTGAATGTTCTAAACTACTGTGCAAAATGTGATTCATGTTGTCAAAGGCTGCAGTCAGGTCTAATAATATTAAAATGGAAATTTTGTTTGCAACACAGTTGATCTTAAGATTATTAACTACTGGCTATCGGTCTTGATACTTTTTAAGGTGTGGACCAAAAAAAAAATTAATACCAAGTCGTATTGAAATGTCTTGAAATGTATATTATCAGAGAAATGTAGATTGTCTAGAAAATTTCATTTCTTTGTTGAATGTAACTCCTAAGTAAGTAAATATTGAGATGAACCAGATCTTCTTCCACTTACATTCATCCTTCCAGCTGTGATATTACATAATAAGATACAGTGAGATAACCAGATCAAACATGTTTGTGAGTAGGTCCTGTAACATGTTATAAGAACTGAAATGACAAACAGTTCAGTAAACTGCTTTATGGATTATTTTGGATTATTATCATTATGGATTTTGATATCCCATGAGAAGAAATTTTGAGTAGTTACTAAATTATTTTAAGAAGCCATGCTTAGTCAAGCTTAGGAGGGTGATACAGCATAACTAATATGGTAGGTGATACAGATTTAAAAACGAAAGCAATATATTCAATAGATGTAAAATTGCCAAAATAAATATTCAAATCTTAAAGCATAGATGGCAGAAATCTTCCCACCTCTCCTATTACATCTTGCGCAATGTACAAGAAAATTCAATTTTCATGACTATCAACTCTTTGTTACCAGTTTTATCCAGCCAGGTCTCAGTGATCATAATACAGTCATGACAAGGCTGTCAGTCAAGACTTTTGTCATCAATACTGACAGTTTTGTTAGCTAGGGATCTGACATTTACTACTGTCAGCATTGGAGTGCAAGTGACAGCAACAGCAGCTGGATATGACATAGCAGATTTAATATGAACAAGCTTCTTTAAGTGAGCAGCATTACAAAGTGGCGACAGGATCTTAATCCTCAAAACTCTGCACTTACTTGAAACACACAAATGCACATAATTTTCTTGAAAGAAAAACATTACATTTAGATTTAGTTTACAATAAGTCCAACTTTTGGAAAGACAATCCGACACTTGAAAATGCACATGCAAAATCAAAGCTGAACTGGCAGGTTTTTTCATTTGTCAGCAACTCTTCTTACAATATACGTAGTTTGCATTGTACAGTTATGCAGATTGCACAGAGTCGATCCAATGACAAACACTTGATTTCATGGTTCTCTAATGGACAATTATCAGAAAATAAATATATTGCCTGTAGTCCCATTGGACATTAAAAAAACAGAAGAATTAAATGTCTGTTATTTCACACCAGTTATGGTCATGCTTCTCCACAAGTTAATATAGAATATATATAAGTTATATGTAAACCTTCCTCTGTTTCTCTGTTGCATTTGGCGTTGCTCTTTCCACTGTGAGGAAGAACCAGAGAAAGCTAGAGATATATGTGTCAGAATGGATATAGGGAGAAAATGCTGCAGAGAAGAAATACAAGAGAAGATGCATTGCATAAGGTTTGTTTATGCTGTGCAGTTACGACACAGTGAGACACTGCAACAGGGCGGAATGGATTGAGGGAAGAGTTAGAGAGCAAGAGAGAGGGATGATATGACTGAGATAGAGGTGCAAGTCCTAATAAAAACAGAAACTGAAAAAAACAGACCCACGGCCCTGCAGCTGAATCTGCTCCAGCACACACAGACACACATATATGCTTGAACTTGAGATTTATTTCCATCTCTGTCAACGGAAATCTCCGAGCTACTCATTTTCTAGCATACGCATATACACACACCTGCTACATCATCTATGTCATGAATAAATACTACTTTTACTCAGAGTGCATCCACAACTGCATGCATGTGTGAATGACTGCATGTGTATGTAAGTGCCATAATGTCCCAACATATTTCAGGTTTCTTACCGCAACAGAAGGGACGACTACATCTCTCTTAGTGGTTTCTTTCTGTCTTCACTCGTTGCCAGTCTTTGTTTGCAAATGCTTCACGTGCTGGAATGTTTCTTTTTCTCTCTCTCTCTCTCTCTCTCTCTCTCTCTCTCTCTCTCTCTCTCTCTCTCTCTCTCTCTCTCTCTCAGTCACACATTAATGGATCTCTTAAGATTCCTGAAATATCACTTCCCTTGCTCTCCTTCTCTGCCACTGGAGCTGAAAAGAAAATTGGCACAGACTGAATCTCTCTCTCTCTTTCTCTCTCTGTCTCCCTGTCTTCCCTCTCTCTGCATCCCTCTCCCTCTAGCTAGAGAGGAGATGAGGTGTGTTCTGCAGCAGAGCTTCAGTCCCTCTCATTTCTCCTCCTCTCTTGCCTGCCTCCCTCCCCTTGTTCTCTTCCCATGTGTCACAACCCAAAGGTAAACCACTTGACTTAGTTACGCGTTATTTTTGCTGGATGACAAGTTTTCTACCACTGTCTACAGATTTAAGAGCTGCTTATTATGACAGATAACGTCCATATTTCAGTATTTCAGCATTTCAGCATCTTTAACACATTATTTATTCACTGCAAGACTGCTTGAATTTCATTTCTGTTTGGTGTCGACGTGGGATTGTCTCTACACTCTTAGAGACAATCCCACAATGAAAATAGCAGAAGATGATTTCAGTTAGCAATTTTATACTCTTTGAGCTTAGCAAACTTTGTGATAACTTCAACTTTCAGTAAGGGCTAAAATAACTTAATTATTATTGATTTCATTTGTATAATTTATTAATGATTGTAATCTTAAAACGTATGCACCTTGGACTGGGCGTACCAAAAAGTCTGTATCATTAAATGCTCTCCTCTATAATTTAACACTGACAGGTAGTGGCTACTTGTGAAACAGTTCCTCCCTTTTTCATTTGTGCACTCATAATGTTTTACATAAATGCAGAATAGTGTTACTTGAATCTACTGTATGCAAAATATTCTGTAGTGGCAGTTCTGTACATGCTGGTCCTATGTTTTTTATATTCTGTTTTAAAACCATACCAACTCTACCCAACAGCCTCTGTATATTATGTATTGACAAGTGGTTGCTACTGATGGTAATATATGTATAAAAGAAGAGTAATTTAGTTCTGTATGGGTGCAAAGGTTGAGAAGTTCTCAGATTTACTGCAGAATGCATTCTCAACAATACTACCACAGTTTCATAGAAAATAGCTCATGTTATTTGGTCATATACAGTAATAAAAGTGAATACCACAATACAGTTTCACTATAGGCTATGGCAATACAGCAGTAGCATGATGAATGATAAACAACATGCTTTGCAAATAATTCCCCTCTTTTATTTAACGAGTTAGTAAAAGACTGTCTGCAGTTCATACGGATGCTGTAAAGCCAAAGAAAGTAGAGGTGGAACTGAGCAATTTGTTATATAGCCAGCAGTACCACACAACAAAACGTTAGATACATCAAAACAAGTTGAGCATTAAAAGCCATGAATCCAGCACAACATGTAACATGCTATTACAATGCATTGTTTAAAGTGCCAATGACATATGGAGCAAAATAATTCCTGAGCCTATTAGTCCTGCATGTAGGCTGACTGTATCTGCTGCCAGACAAGACCAACTTAAACTCCCTGCCAGGACTGACTGAGCCTTCTTCAAGATTCTAATCTGATGAAAAGAGTCAAGTCATCTAGGGTTGTTTTGCTGCACACTTTGACTATACCATGCAGCCACTGTTTTCTGCTGTATTTAAACTGATTTCTAGGCTGAGGCTTTGGGATTTCTTAGCATGTATCGTAGTTATTTGGATGGTTATGGCAATGAAAATTAATGTCTGTTCTCTTTCTCTGTAAAAGGTCGAGGTGACACTCTGTAGTGGTGTGTAAGTTTGTCGTGACACTGCATGTATTTTATTGTGACAAACCGATTAATGAGAGAATAATTTGTAGTGCATGTCTGTGGTGGTAGCTGCTGTCTCCTTATGTCTCCTGCAGTTCCTTTTAGTGTTGTTGTCTAAGGCCGACTCACCCTTATTTGAAGAGAACTGGCTCACATTTAACCATCAGAATTGTTATCTGCCTCATGCCTAAATTTATTGGATATTTACCTTTTGTAATAAAGCCAACTTAACTTTTACACAATATCTGCCTCTGGTAAATTGTTCCTGTTTGGAGAAGTTAATGGGTCACAAATTTGAGCGAGAAATGTTAAAGGCTAAAGGGTTCCTCTGGCCCCTTAGCAGGAGGTGGCGTTGTCGAGTATTTAAGGAAAGTCTGAGTACCAGGTACTACATATAGATATTCTGCAGGACTGGAAACTAAGATCTTGTCAACTACAACCTTTTATTATGAGGTAACTGTTGCAGCATAGTAAAAGTTCAGTATTTCAGCAGCAATAATATTACAGACATTATGGATCAGTAATTACTAGAAGGCATGTGGTGAATGTAATAAAACACATATGGATACATAAAAACTTGTTTTAGTTCACTCATTTTATTGATTGATCTAAATGTATTTAATAATGGTAAAATCAAATGAGTGTGTCATTTGAAGTGTGTATTAAATATTATTAAACATTCAGGCAATCTGAAGTGAAATGATATGCAGAGTATTTACCAGGTCAAATTATGCTGGCAGCTGACAGAAAAGGACATAAAAAGGACATTTCTTAATTTAGCACTTAGAGAGAGTAATAAATGAGGAGCTTGTGAAGAGAGGTTTCGAACCACAATGTCTGGCCAGTGATGAAAAATCCATCTGCACTGATACTGTATCAAAGAATTTCAGCAATTCTCCCAGTGTATGAATGCAAGCGCTATACATAATAAAAATAATTGTGAGTGTATTTGTATATAGTTCAATTGGTCATAATGATTATCACTGGAACTACAGTGAATCTTTATATGATTTAATTCATGCACTATACTGTACATTTCCAGAGTTCAATTTTAGGGCAGTGCATACTTTGTAACTGTGATCCTGTGCTCCTGATTCTGTTTCATGCTGTGGGATTCACAATTCACATGGCTGACTTTCACTAATTGAAAAAAGATGGACATACTCATATGGCTCTCTATGTATCCCCACCATTTTTTTTGACTCTCATTTACAGACAGTAGTGGTAGAAAGGCCCTGTGTGTATTTGAGTGGATGTATGGTGAAAATCTCTTAGAATGGAAAAAAAGGAAAATAGAGATGAACCACTGCAGAAATGAAGAGTACAAAGAGCAGAAAAGGAAAGAGGAGCTGAAGAAAGAGTCAGTTAAGTTAAAAGTATAAAGTGTTTTTGCAGCTTGAGGGTCTACATTAATGACTCTTAATGTATTTGTGTGTGTGTGTGTGTGTGTGTGTGTGTGTGTGTGTGTGTGTGTGTGTGTGTGTGTGTGTGTGTGAAACTGTCCAGCTTGGCCCTCTAATGGCTTTCCCCTTCATTAGCTTGATTCATTCAGGAGCCAACACACAAAAGTACACACAC